>CAUYON010202531.1:0-12373 GCA_963573935.1 Arctocebus calabarensis
CATGTGGCACCTGCGTTCCTCCCTGCAGTAGGAGCTTCACTGTTACCTATTGGAGCCTAGACATTTTCCTCATCTGTAAATGTGATTTGAAACCTAAGCCATGAATATGCTTTATTTATTAAAGTAAAAGATTTATGTGGATTCAAATATAATTTCTTATGTAAGGCACTACAAATTTATGATCTGAGGGAGCACAGGTGTTTTTTTGTTTGTTTGTTTTTATTAAATCATAGCTGCGTACATTAGTGCAATCAAGGGGTACAATGTGCTGGTTTCAAATACAATCTGAAATTCATCAAACTGTTTAACAATACCCTTCATGGCATTTTCTTAGTTATTATATGAATTCATTTGTATTCTGCATTTAGTAAGCTTTGCCTATAGGGAGCACAGTTCTTACTAAGGTACCTATAAAAGTATTTTCCAAATCCCTATACCATCTGATGGTTTACAGGTGTCAGTACTGAACCCTTTAACTGTGGATGTCCTCTGGGCTTCTTGCTGATTTTTAGCAGATAGTGTTCACCCAGCCCATCACCATCCTCCACACACCGGCCTTTGGTATTACCTCTTATTCAGAAGGATTGTCCAGCATGTTGAGGAAATAGTTTTACTAGTTTGGGGAGACAAATTATTATTATTTTTTTTTTCTGAGACAGAGTTCTATCCTATTCCCTGAGCAGAGTGCAATGGCGTCGTAGCTCACTGCAACCTGAGACTCAAGCGGTGGGCAACCTGCTGCCTGGGCCTCCGAAACCACTGGGATTACAGGCACTTGCCATGGTGCCCCGCTGGGTTTTTTGTTTTTTTTTTGGTTGCAGCCATCATTGTTGTTTGGTGCCCGGGTTAGATTCGAACCCTCCAGCTCAGGTGTATATGGCTGGCGCTTTAGCCGCTTGAGCCACAGGTGCCAATCCAGGGAGACAAATTCTTAATGAGGCCCTGTTCTTCCTCTCACTCTGCATGCTTCATTCTTTGCCTACATGACTAAGAACTGTCCAGTATCTCACAGCTAACGAATTGTAGAGCTGGGAATTTAACTGAGGTCTGTCTGAAGAGCCTGTACTCAAATGCAGTTCTCTCGATAGTGGCTACGGGGGGCCTGGCGCAGTGGCTCATGCCTGTAATCCCAACACTCCGGGAGACTGAGGTAGGCAGATCGCCTGAGTTTACAAGTTCCAGACAATCCTGAGCTAGAGCAAGACCTGCCTCTAAAAAAACAGGCATTGTGGTAGGCGCCTGTAATCCCAGCTACTTGGGAAACTGAGGCAAAAGAATCACTTGAGCTAAGAGTTTGAGGTTACCGTGAGCTATGACGCCATGGCACTCTACCAGGAGCAACAAAGTGAGACTCAAGTCTCCGAAAAAGTGGCTGCTAAGAGTGACCAATTTAGCACCATCCTCTTACTCATGTTTTATGTAGGTGGGACTAGTGTAAATGCCAACCCCTACAGCAGGTGTTTTTCCCTCAGGTCTTCACCCATGGGTGTGATGTGTGTCTCTTCTCTGTAGCACACTTGTGGGGCAGGGCTTGAGGCCTGTGAGGATGTCACTGCAGACTCCATTCTTCAAGGTGATGGAGTTGCACAGTGAGAGAGTCGAGACAAAACCCCGTGTAACTTAGAAATATAATATCCCTATGGCCATTCTGCTCCATCCTTATTAGTAACAGTGTGAAGAGTGATTGTAACCCGCTTCAGTGCCCTATCTAGTCTGGCTGGTTCTGAAGTGGACATGGAAAGGTAGATGACAGATCGCATCTATTGCAGCCTGTCTGCTGTTCCCACTCATCACTAGACGAGATTGTCCAACTTTATTTCAGGTTGTGTTCCAAGGACATTGGCAGGGATGAGTCTGTGGTTCAGGAGGATTTGGGGCAGGATGGGTGCCCTGACTCTGCCCACCTGTTCAGTTAGAGCCAGCCTCATCTGTCAGCCATCCAGGATAGGGTAGGACAGTCACGGTTTCAAATGAGGTGTCGACTTTGGATCGTCATTTTCATCAAAGTCAGTGCTAAGACTAGCCATAAGTTATTTCAACATTAACCAAACTACATTCTCAAATGGACTCTAGTATGCTGATTTTGAGTGTAAAACAGAAATGTTAAAATTTAGAAACAACCCTTCTATCTGTGCTTAATTAGTATATCCAAAGTAAGTGTTATTTTTGTTATAAAGTAGGTGGTTTAGAGACTTCTGAAAGCTCTTGGTAGCTGTACCCTTAAAGGAAATGAATGTAGATGTCATGAAAAGTCTGGGCTCGACTCTCTGGAGTAGGGTTGTTTCTTCTGAAATGAGGTAGCACTACAAGTTAGGGGACATGATGCAGGTGGCAGGCCAGCTTTTGCTTCTCCCTTCCAGGCTAATGGGCCAAAGAGGTGGCCACAAGCTGGGGACTAAGCTCCGGCCCTGCTACGCAAACCACTTTAAGATTCGCTCTCCAATACCAATGAAGTAGACGCCTTGAGCAATCCCGAAGAGAGGTGCTATGACAAGAGCCCGGCATCCTGCTCCTTTCATGAAGGCCGATGGTCCCTCCTGGATCCAGAGTTTCCTAGGGAGAAGGAAGAGCTGGTGAAGTGAGAGGCAGGGGCTCTCTGCAGACAGTCCCCAGTGATCGCCTCTCCTCAAACATGCACCTTTTGAGAGGAGGTGAGTTTCCATAGCAGTACCGTCAGCCCAAGCGAGTAGGGAGGTCCCCCTCACCCATAGACACGTAGTTTAATTCCCTAGCAGTTGGGTCAAGGCCTTGGGAAATAAATAGACCTTGATCTGCCTAGAATCTGTGGGAGAGATGCTGTAAGGGATGCAAGGAAGAAGAAAAAGTCACCCAGAATATCCAGGTTTCAGTGAGAGGTGAGGGAATGGGAAGACTTCAGAAAAACCCAGAGGTCAGCTATGAAATTGATCTCTAGATCTGGTATAGACAGAAAGCATTGTAGAGGAACTTGTCCCAGCTGTAGTTTGTGGGGACTCTGGGCCTCTCACCTGGCACAGTCGGCAATCCCATTGTAGATGTCCTCACCCTGACCTTTCTTGAGGGTTTGGATTCGAGTTTTCAGAACTAAACCAAGCACAGGTTAAAATTAGAATCTTGCTTGTGGTGACCTCCCTTCAACACAAAGTGGCTGAGTTCTTGTTTAGAACCAGTGTATGTGAAAGTGAATCATGAGGCCAGTTCTGCCAGTGTGTGACCTATAAGGGGAGATCTTCCTTCTCAAGCCTAGCTTATGACATGAACAGTGGTTCTCCCTGTGAGAAGTCCACCTGCTGGAGGCAGCCCTGAAGGTGGGGAGTATTGTCTTCTCAACGCAGGGCTTAGCTCCCGCCTTTAGCCTTGAATCTTAGAATGCTGTCATTTCTTTTTTTCCTTGCCTTTTTTTTTTTTTTTTTTGAGACAGAGTCTCACTTTATCTCCCTTGGTAAAGTACTGTGGTGTTATGTAGCTCACAGCAACCTCAAACTCTTTGAACTCACGCAATTCTCTTGCCTCAGCCTCCAAGTAGCTGGGACTACAGGTGCCCTCCACAATACCTGGCTATGTTTAGAGACAAGGTCTCACTGTTGCTTAGGCTGGTCTCAAACCTGTGAGGTCAGGCAATACACCTGTTTTGGCCTCCCAGAGTGCTGGGATTACAGGCGTTAGCCACCTCGCCCAGCCCCAGCTGTCATTTCAAGCTGAGGCGCACACTGGGGGACAAAAAGCTAGTAAAATCAGGCTTAGTGCCCATGCTCAGTGGTTAGGGCATCGGTCACATACTACAGGGCTGGCAGGTTCAAACCCAGCCTGGGCCTGCTAAACAACAATGACAACTGCAACCAAAAATAGCTGGGCGTTGGGGCAGGCACCTGCAGTTCCAGTTACTTGGGAGGCTGAGGCAAGAGAATCGCTTAAGTCCAAGAGTTTGAGGTTGCTGAAAGCTATGATGCCACAGCACTCTACCAAGTAAGACTGTCTCAAAAAAGAAAAAAAAAGAAAAAAGCCAGGTGTGGTGGCTCACACCTGTAATCCCAGCACTGTGGGAGGCTGAGGAGGGAGAATTGCTTGAGCTAAGGAGGTCAAGACTTGCCTGAGAGTGAGACCCCCACTCCTAAAAAAGTGAAAAACCTACTTAGGTGCTGCAGGGAGCACCTGTAATCCCAGCAACTGCCAGAGGCTGAGGCAGCGGGACACCCACAGCCCAAGTCTGAGGTTGTGGTGAGCTATGACACCATTGCACTCTGCTTAGGGCATAGGGTAGCACTCAACAACAAGAAATAAAAATAAATAGCTGGGTGTTGTGGTGGGCGCCTGTAGTCTCAGCTACTTGGGAGGCTGAGGCAAGAGAATCACCTAGGCCCAGGAGTTGGAGGTTGCTGTGAGCTGTGTGATGCCACGGCACTCTACCCAGGGCGATAAAGTGAGACTCTGTCTCTACAAAAGAAAAAAGGGCAGCGCCTGTGGCTCAGTGAGTAGGGCACTGGCCCCATATGCTGGAGGTGGTGGGTTCAAACCCAGCCCCGGCCAAAAACTGCAAAAAATATATATATAATAATAATAAATAAATAAGCAGGGAAATAAAAAAAATTCTTTTAAAAAGAGGTAGTAAAATCAGCACTGAGGGGATTTGTCAGTGATAAACAGAGGGAAGGTCTCTGTGGCCCATTTTTATCTGTGCCAGCAGCAACCAAAGAGGGTTTTCAAGGTTGAGGCTGTTGCATCATTCTATAGACAACTATACAAACGCCTGATTTTTAAAAGCAAGTCAACCCTTGAAACTCAGATTCCTAGCCCCTGCATCTGCCACGTCCTTACCGTCCAGAGGTGTCACTGCCACAGCAGCCACAGAGCCTGCAACACAGCCTGACATAAAGGAATGAGCGAAGGAAGCCTTTCCAGTAAGCTCGCTGAGCCCCAGGTTGTTAAGGTTGGCGAACAGTGGGAAGTAGATGATGGAGAAGGGAATGTCTCTGCAGAAGGGGAGGAAGAAACACTGAGCTGTGTGTGGCTCCAACTTCCACCCAGGGCCAGACGGTGAACCTTTCCTACGAGCTTGGGTCAGAGGTGAGCCAGAGAGACCTGTTCCTACCCTGACACCCCCTGATAACAAGGTGATGAACAGCATAAGAGAAAAAGTTGTTTGCCTTCTGTCCCTCCCAGCTCATTCCCATGCCCTACAGCAGCCTCTTAATGAACAGTCAGGCAAGGGTTGGAAAACTAAGGGCTCCTGTACAAGTGGGGATAGGCCGAGACAAGGACTGGTAACAGCCAGGGTATAGGAAGCTGACGAGCATTTTCACACATCTACTTGTAAATTTTCTGCAATCCTTTGTAGATGGAGCATGAGATACTTTGGGGCTCAAAACCCATCCTTATATGGGCCTGGTTACTGGAGAAGGGACTGAAAACTTTGGTCTGCCAGGTACCCCTGGTGTGTGACCATGGCCAGTTCCTGGCAACACAGGAAACATGAAAGAGTTTGCTAACCTGGGCTTGAATATTCTGGGAAGAATTCAGAGGCAGGTTGGGCAGCAAGCCTCTGGCCCTCCATTCCCTCTCTCTGTGCACTGGGTTCTGGGAAACAGGACTGGCAGTGTCTCAAGGTCAAGAAAAAAGGCTCACCTGAGGAGAGTGGCACCCAGACCCTTGTAGAGACCAGCCAGGCCCTGAGTGCGAAGCAGCTCCCAGGCAATGAGGGTGGCAGAAGGGCGCTTGTGGGTGGAAGCTGAGCCGGTTGTATAGCACCTGGAGGAGGGAGGTGCTGAGGCCGAACCCTGGTGATGGATAGCTGGAAGGAAAGCACAGCCTCCATCAAACCCAAACCCCAGCAGGTATGGCCAGACCTTCATGAGTGTGGCTCCATGCCCATCCCTGGGACAACATTAATTTCCAAGGAAATCATCTTATTTGGTCCTTATTATCCAGTGATAATAACCTAATATTAGGTATATTTATTATCCTGCCACATGAGATGTTTCTCCAGAGCACAGCCACTGCCTGCCCAGCCTGCTGCCCGGGATGTGTTTGCAGTACCCCTATATTCCTTATCCTATTTAAACTTTTTGGACTGTCTTCCATTTCTAAACTATTTCTGAGCCTATGTAGATAGTTTCACCCTAAAGCACATTGGGACCTAGGAACCCCCCCTGTGTTCTGCCTGATGGTACAAAGCCACACTCGCCTTCAATCTCCCAGAACCTCCTCCTAAGCACCCTAGTATTAGGAAGACAGGCTTTTTAATGCCCTTTGCCATGGACAGAATTGCTTTCTTTCTTTTCTTCCTTTCCTTTCTAATTTTTAGACAGTCTCATTTTGTTGCCCTTGGTAGAGTGCTGTGGCATTATAGCTCACAGCAACCTTAAAGTCTTGGGCTCAAGGGATCCTCTTGCCTCAGCCTTCCAAATAGCTGGGACTATAGGTGCCTGTCACACACCCAGCTATTTTTAGATACAAGGTCTCGCTCTTTCTCAGGCTGGTCTCGAACTACTGAGCTCAGCCAATCCACCTGCCCCAGCCTTCCAGAGTGCTAGCATTATAGGCGTGAGCCACTGTGCCTGGCCTGCAACTCTCTATTTCTGAGAGGACCAGGATTTAGGAAAGGCCCAAACTTCTCTTCCAAGGAAAACCAGAAAAATAGGAAGGGCTCTCTTCTCCCTTCACGCCTTCCTAGTAAAGGCCCACTGAACTGCCTATTGACTGAAGCGTTTAGCAAGCAAGTCATTGACTTTTCTTAAAATCTTTAGGAGGGCCAGGTGAGGTGGCTCATGCCTGTAATCCTAGCACTCTGGAAGGCTGAGATGGGTGGATTGCCTGAGCTCACAGGTTTGAGACCAGCCTGAGCAAGAGGGAGATTCCATCTCTAAAAATAGCCTGGCATTGTAATGGACGCCTATAGTCCCAGCTACTTGGAAGGCTGAGGGAAGAGAATCGCTTGAGCCCAAGAGTTTGAGGTTGCTGTGAGATAGGATGCCACGGCACCCTACCAGAGGCAACAAAGTAAGACTCTGTCTCAAAAAATAATAATAATAATAAAATAAAAACCTTTAGGAAATTAAGCCTAAATAGCAGGGAAGTATGATAGAAACATTAAAACATTAGGTATATTTTCTTTTTATTTCCACTGTTTTTTTGTTATTGTTGCATTTTGGCCAGGGCCAGGTTTGAACCCGCCACCATCGGTATATAGGACCGGTGCCTTACTCACTGAGCCACAGGCACCACCTTCTTTTTTTTTTTTTTTTTTGAGACAGTGTCTCACTTCCTCGTCCTCAGTAGAGTGCCGTAGTGTCACAGTTTACAGCAACCTCAAACTCCTGGGCTTAAGTGATTGTCTTGCCTCAGCCTCCCAAGTAGCTGGGACTACAGGCGCCCTCCACAACACCCGGTTATTGTTGTTGTTACAATTGTCATTGTTGTTTAGCTGGCCCTGGCTGGGTTCAAACCAGCCACCTTTGGTGCATGTGGCTGGCGCCGTAACACCGTGCTGTGGGCACCCAGCCAGAAACATTAGGTATATTTTCTGTCCCTCCTAAATCAAGATTCTCATTTCTGCTATTTTACAGCTGGCAGTGTTGAAAGGTATAAACAAGCATAAAGACTTCTGCTGGCTTAGAAAGCTGACTGGTCACACAGTCTAGCACAGAGGTTCTCAACCTGTGGGTCGCGACCCCTTTGGGGGTCAAACGACCCTTTCACAGGGGTCGCCTAAGACCATCCTGCATATCAGATATTTACATTATGATTCATGACAGTAGCAAAATTACAGTTATGAAGTTGCAACGAAATAATTTTATGGTTGGGGGGCACCAGAACATGAGGACCGGTATTAAAGGGTCGGGTCGCAGCATTAGGGTTGTTGAGAACCACTGGTCTAGCAGATGAAGGTAGGATGTGATCCAGCCTAATTCCAACCCTTCCCTGATTCTGTGAGAAGTTGGGACGCTCCTCACCCAACCGTCCAGCATCCTGCAGCTGAATCTTGAGCATTTCCATGGGACAGGTAACCACCACCTGGCACATTCCAGCTCCACACCCAGCTAGCATCTCCATCTTCAGGTTCCGCTGCATCCTGTGGGCCAGGAGTCCGTCTCCATCAGGGGCAGGACCGTCCTGCCACCCACTCAGGCACATCTACCCTCCCTCTGTAAGTGGGACCTCCCGTGGTGTCACCCTTGGCTGCCACTCACCCCATAGGGTAGGCCATCACCTGGCCCTCAGGCTCAGTCCCCTACAGATAGGAGACTAAACTTAAAATAAGCCTGCTAGGGAGGCGGCTCCCACAGGCAAGATGAAACAGCAGCAATGAAACTAACCAAGGCAGGCATTTGATTCTCCCTGATCCCTTAAATGATTTTTTTAGGAAGGGAGTACAGAAAGAAACAAAAGTAGGGGCTGATTTTTAAAAACTCATCAGCTAGGGCAGTGCCTATGGCTCATCAAGTAGGGCACCGGACCCATATACCAAAGGTGGTGGGTTCAAACCCAGCCTCAGTCAACCCAGGCAAAACAGAAAAATAGCCGGGCGTTGTGGCGGGTGCCTGGGGTCCCAGCTATTCCGGAGGCTGAGGCAAAAGAATCGCCTAAGCCCAGGAGTTGGAGGTTGCTGTGAGCTGTGTGACGCCACAGCCCTCTACCAAGGGCGATACAGTGAGACTCTTGTCGGGCAGCGCCTGTTGCTCAGCGAGTAGGGCGCCGACCCCATATACCGAGGGCTGAGGGTTCAAACCCGGCCCCGGCGAACTGCATCAAAAATTAGCCAGGCGCTGTGGCAGGCGCCTGTGGTCCCAGCTATGCAGGAGGCTGAGGCAAGAGAATCGCCTAAGCCCAAGAGCTGGAGGTTGCTGTGAGCTGTGACTCCACAGCACTCTACCGAGGGTGATAGAGTAAGACTCTGTCTCCACACGCACACACACAAAAGTGAGACTCTTGTCTCTACAAAAAAAAAAAAAATAAAATAATAGCTTTAGGCTCAGCGCCTGTGGCTCAGTGAGCTAAGGCACCAGCCACGTACATCTGAGCTGGCGGGTTCGAATCCAGCCCGGGCCCGCCAAACAACAATGATGGCTGCAACCAAAAAATGGCTGGGTGTTGTGGCGGGCGCCTATAGTCCCAGCTACTTGGGAGGCAGAGGCAGGAGACTTGCTTGAGCTGAGGAATTGGAGGTTGCTGTGAGCTGTGATGCCACGGCACTCTATCGAGGGTGAAAGCTTGAGGCTCTGTCTCAAAAAAAAAAAGCTTTAAAAAAAAACTCATCAGCTAGCTGAAGAATGTATTTGTATATATTGTGTGTCCTACATATTATCAATCCTTTCCAAATTATACCAGCTCACTCTCTTCCTTCACTTCATTCGCCTAAACATCCACGAACTTCACCACATGCATGTAACTATTTACATATGTAGAAGCAGGGAGAGACCTAATTGTGATCCTCTCCCAAAAAACAGATACAGCAAAGGGCCTCTGTCCCTGCCCCACCTGGCCATACCCATCGTCCATGAGCAGCTGTCGAAAGAAGTCATTGGCTGCCAGCTTGATGGCCTTCTCCGGAGTAACCAGGGTTAGGTTCACCGCAGCCCCTGCAAGTGAAGGACGATGAGGCGCCAAGGCCATGTTGGCCATAACAAGTGCTGGAGAGTACTGCCTGCGCAGACGGCTTCCTCCCAGCCTAGCTAGGCACCCTAGGGGTGTGGGGGGCAGGCAGGGCTCCTTGGCATGATTTATTGATTCGATTTCTTTTTCAACTCTTCTCCCTATCACATTTTTCTCCTTTTTATGTATTTATTCCTTTGGGGATTCATTAGTCCAAGTATCAGGATGTCATGTTATTTTTGTCCTTGCTGGTGCTCCCACCTCCGCTGATGAACAAGTGGTTCCCAGTGACAGCCCCCCCGCCCGGGCCTTGGAGCCAGTGTTCCAGCTGCCCTATGCTGCACCAGCCCAATACCACCAGCAGTTTGGTGGGTCCCAGAGGTTTTATTTTACTTCTCAGGGATATCTGCCTAACAGCTCTTTCTCAGCTCCAGCTTTGGATCCATTTTCCACAGGATAATTGTGGGGATACTGTAAGGGATGACAGGGAAGAGCCCCAGACTCCTTTCTAGGAGCTCAAACCCTTTGCATTCCCTGTCCCTTTCAGCCTCTCCCTCTTCTGCTCTTAGTAGCTGGATGCTCTGGAGACACGCAGTGTAGATGCAGCGGGAGACACAGTGCCCTGTGCCCTGTGTGCTTACTGAGGTCTCAGGAATCCTCATCTGGAAACACAGCTAGCTACCTCTGTCTCCACCGAAGAATGGAAGGTTTGTGAAAAGTTACCAAAGATGTCAGGTCTCCCAAGGTCATCCCAGCAGCGCCCGGGCAGAAGGAACCCCAATTCCCAACATCACACAAGCTCACAAAGTCTGAACCTCCATCGCAGGCCACCCCCTTGCTTAGTAAGCCCACCTCGGTACATGCCCAGGAAGCCCTCGGCCCGTGCCGTCTTCATCAGGCAGTCAACCCTAGAAGCAGAGACCGCAGAAGTCAGTGTGTGCAGGGGGAGTGCTCCATCCACCCCCTGCCTAAGCTGCGGGCACAGCCCAGCTGACCACCTCCCCGTCCCACTCTGCCCACACTGCTCTCCACACCCTCCTGGGGCCCCTCCCCACCCTCAGCCCCACTGACACCTACATTCCTTTGTATATGGCTTTCCCATGCTGGTTCTGCAGCCGAGTCTTGGCCAGGTCGATGGGGAACACACAGGTCACCCCCACAAGCCCTGCTACACCTCCATTGATGAGTTTTGCTGCGATGCTAGGCCGTGGGGGAGAGAGAGGCAGGCGGATTACAGAGCTGCACCCAGCCAGCTCTAGGGGGAGCAGGGTAGGGAGCGGCCAGGATGAGCACAACCCAGGTGTCCAGAGACCCCTCTCCTCAGCCTGCCCCAGGCCCAGCGGCAACCTGCACTCACCAGGGCTGAGGCATCTTGGCTCCCAGATCTGGGACACCGCTGGCTTCTGGGAAGGGCCAGTCTGCCCCTGGGGCCCCAAGAGGGTATAGCAAGTCCCATGGCCAAGCCTCCCCCAGCTCCCAGGCCCACGCCTCAGCACTCCTTACCCTCCCAGCCAAACAAACTGTAGCTTTCTTTCCGGCCTAAGGTCAGGCAAAGCTGAGCTGGATCCCTGCCTGTGCTGAGGACATGGGCGGGTTTTCTCACCCCTCTGATCCTAAAGCCCTGGGTGAAGATTAAATGAACTAAAACAATTGGTAAATGACAGCTATTGTTAATTATAAAAAAAACACACATTTCTGACAATGAAGGCGTCTAGTCAGCACAAGATAATGTGGCTAAAGCATCAAGATTATCTAACTCTAGCCAAAAGTGAAGTCATAGTTTAGGTAACATGGGCCCCCTTGCCCTGTTAAGTACAGGAGTTTTAGAAGACAGAAAATAGAATACAAGCCTTTCTTATTTGGAGCCTAGTAAAATTTTCTTATCTTTCAGGGAAGAGGCAGATGGTAAGCAAAATATTTGGAGATAGTTTACCTGGAAGTGGTAAAAGCAGATAATAGATTTTTCCACAGTGACCCTTGGTAAGCAAACAAGAACTCTGTGATAACAAATAGAACTGGGACAATCTACAGTCAAAGAAGAAGTGTCCAAGCAATTTGAAATTATATCTAACAATGTTATACGTATATTCGTATATATATTCGTGTATATATATATATTTATCCCTGTATATATATCTGGGGAAAATGGGTTTCACTTGCTCTTCCCTAGGACTCAGTTTATTCCTTAGGAATCTGGAAAAGAAGCCAAGTGATGTGCTGACATCACAACACCCTTTCCCCCAGCCAGACCCAGAGATTTCTGGCCGTCCCAGTCAGAGCTCACCTCAGGTCCTGGTGGGACATTCTGCAAGGGCGAAGGTCTGCGGGTGGATCCCAGAACACAGGACTGTGGACTCCTCGGGGTAGCTGCTGCCTGGTCTGGCTGGGGAGGAAGTGGTGTCGGTCTCCCTGACTCTAGCCCCCTAGTGGAATGGACAGAGGAGGGGTTTGCAGTGCAAACTGGCCTGAGCAGCCTCCCGGCAGGTCACAAGTCACAACCTTCCTGAACTGCAGCTTCTTCCCCCACAAAGTGGTCAGAACAACACTTGCCTCATGGTGTGAAAAACCATATATGTCATGGGACAGACATCTTTTTTTTTTGAGACAGAGCCTCAAGCTGTCACCCTGGATAGTGTGCTGTGGCATCACAGCTCACAGCAACCTCCAATTCCTGGGCTCAGTGGTCCCAGCTACTTGGGAGGCGGAGGCAGGAGACTCGCTTGAGCCCAGGAATTGGAGGTTGCTGTGAGCTGTGATGCCACAGCACTCTATCCAGGGTGACAGCTTAAGGCTCTGTCTCAAAAAA
>CAUYON010202532.1:0-12830 GCA_963573935.1 Arctocebus calabarensis
GGTGCCTGTAGTCCCAGCTACTTGGGAGGCGGAGGCAAGAGACTTGCTTGAGCCCAGGAATTGGAGGTTGCTGTGAGCTGTGATGCCACAGCACTCTATCCAGGGTGACAGCTTGAGGCTCTGTCTCAAAAAAAAAAAAAATGTTAGAGGCAGTAAGTAAGTGATTCTATATTGTCAGCAGCTGAGAGATGAGGCGAGGAGAAAGAATAAAATAGGCTGACTGGGGACACCTGGGAACTGAGACTGGGAGAAATGAATCAAGAAACAGCTGCTATGTTAACATGTTGTTGATTGGAAATTTTACGTGGAAATGATCCATGTTACCAGGTAACTCATGACTGGTCAGCAGTGTGTTCAGCAAGGCCCAACAAAGTCCCATGGGAGAAAAGAGAAAAGAATAATCTGAGGAGAAGGAAGAGCGTGGTGAAGAAGGGAAGTGAAATCAGGAAAAGGATGTGTGTGGGGGCATACTCAGGCACATCTTAGAGGGTCAATTTTACTGGATGACATGTCGCTTAAAATAGATTAAATGAGATTTATTATGAAGTCAGATGAAAAATCTACATTAATTTTTATGGAAACAAATAAGACTTCAAAGACGCTCTCTGTGTTTGTGATAAGATCTCTGCTCTAGCCCTCTCCCTCACTGCCATCCAGGTGTAGTCCATGCTTCAAGCTCTTGCCTTCGGATTTTTTGGTTTAAAACACTGAGAAGCCCTGGGATGAGGTTTGGGCTTCCTCACAATATGGAGACTGGAATGCAAGGTGGAACAGGAGGACAGAGAGCCAGCAAAAGCCATATTGCCCCTTATGACTTGGCCTCACAGTATCAATTCCACTGTATCCTATTAGTTTCTAAGGGCCTTCTCAAGGTCTCTGGAGGGCCAGATATTTTCAAAAGATACAATTAGGAGAGACGATATTACTTTCAGATGTTATTTCTTGTTCCTTCACAACCCTAAGGCCTCGGTGTACCCATCTGTAGATTAGCTACAATGACAATTTCTTTTATGAAGAGCTCACACCCGGCCTCAACTTTGCCAGAATGCTAGGAGCTAAATATATGAGTCCTAGATACCAAATATATGATATGATATGAATTATCTTCTCTAACACTCAACAGTAACCCCATAATTCTCACCATTTTAATAGATGAGGACAAACCGAGGTTTGAAGAAAGTAACTCAGGTCACAAAGTGATTAAGTGGTGACACAGGGATTCAGTCACAGAAAATAGCCCCAGGAGCTATACTTTCTGCCCCCAAACTCAGCTGCCTGGCAATTTGGGGCACCATGTTGGGAGCACTCCCTCATACTTAATTGCTTAGGGTTTTTACACTCATATCCGTAGCAAACAGTCCCAGCCCTGGAGCGATCCAGAGGAACCATGAGCAAATCTGGCCCTCTCCTCCCAGCTCTGAAAGTGAGAAAATAAGACTGTTTTATGAACCTTTGGCTCAGTGGGTAAACTGACATGGGCATTCTTCTCCTTTCCCATGAGTTATTATAGATTACAAGTACATCCAGGAATCCCCTGTCCTAATTAGCAAAAGAAAAGTGGAAATTCCTTCTCTATTCTTAAAGTAAGATCAAGGGTTGATCTATTGCAGGCTGCATCATGCACAGAAATTTTATTCTTCCTCCTCTACCTAGAGACAGGTGACTCTAACTCTCTAATCTCTCTCTCTCTCTTTTTCTCATCATTATAGTATCTCTCTTCTCAAGCTGGTTGACCAGAATAAGTTGCAACCAGAAGACTAGAGATCTAGACAAGGGCTTCTTGACCGTGGTCATTAGTGACATTTAAAGCAGATAATTCTTTGTTGTGAGAGTCAATCCTGTGCGCCATAGGAGACCTGGCAGCATCCCTGGTCAATAGCGCACGCGCACACACACACACACACACACACAACAAATCATGATGGTCAAAATGTCTCCAGAAATTGCCACACATACCTGGAGGACAAAAATCATCCTAGATAAATGTGCCACTTGCAGCAAGGAACTCCAAAAGAAAGTCAAGTCCAAGAATATTTATTCTTGGTGATAGTAAGGATTTCTTGTCATAAGATAGGGTTTTCCTATTTACGGAGATTTCCCCTTTCATCCTCACATTACTTGCCTTCATCACATGTCACAGTTTCTACCTGTATCAGAAGCTGTTAGGGCCCTAGCCAGTAACCCCCAGCCTTGGAACAGCATTCTGCCTGAGTCTATGGCACAGAATGTAATCACCTGACCCACCACACCCCATCACAACAGCTCTCAACTGGAGGCTGACAGGCGTCAGTGTATAAAAACCCCAGCTCTCACTCCTTGGATCATGTGTTTTACACCATTTCCCCAGATTTCCCCTCTGAGATTAAGTTCTAGACGCTCAGAATAATAACCAGTTCACTATTGATTCCTTGGCACTTAACTATGTCTGGCATATGGTGGGTACATAACAAATATTGGATATAAAATAAATGAATCCAATCTGAAAGACTCCTGCCAACTAGGCCAACAAGCTACCTCAGGGCCCAGAGAGAAGAGTAATTTACTCAAAGCCACAGAGAAAGACACTGTTAGAGCTCAGAGTAGAATCCAGCTCTCCAAGATCTTGGTACTGCCTGGTATCTCCTGGCAGGTGCAGCTGGGATACAGGCTACTGACCTATCCTCCTCAGCCTTCAGGAAGCAGCTCAGCAGCTCCAGTACTAGGAAGCCCCCTCTGATCACCTTGGCAGGTTGGCCATTCCTTCTTGGTGTCCCTCCTATTACTACATGAATCTCCACCACAGCAGCTACTATGGGGCATTAAATCTCTTTGCTCAACCCCCTTCTGGACTTGGCAATCTTTAAGGGCAAGAAACCACAAGTTCTGAGGTTTTCCCTTCTCTTTATCACCGTTTAGCACAGGGCCCTGCACCGAGCAGGTACCAAGTGTTTGTATGCAATTATGGGGCTGGGCTATATAGTATAATTTCTACATGCTACAACAATTACTGTAACCTTCTGCCCTTACAAACTAACTTTTACTTTGGAAATCATCCTTATAATTATAGAGAACCTTTAGCAGTGTTGCTGAAGAAGCATCAAAGAAACAGAAAAATAATATTTGCTAACATTTATTGAGTATGTACTTTATACTCGGCACCTCTCGTGTATTATCTCACTTCATGCTCATGTCAACCCTTCAAGGAAAACACAATGTATTACTAGCTTTGATTTATGACTGAAGAATCCAAAGCTTACAGAGACGAGCGTGTATTGCCTAAGCTCCTTCAGCAGCAAGAGGTGATATTGCACAGAACCTGACTTTGAAACTGGTGCTCTCAACACTCCTAAGCCCCAACTACCCTTGAAAAATTCACACTGAGAAGCAGCAAATAAAATGCAAATGGGTGAAAGTCCTTGCTTCTCTGTTAACCTTCTCATTCCCTAGTCTATGCATTTGTTCTAGACAGAGACCACATCTATCTCTTCTTTGTTTCCTTCACACCTAGCATTGTGTCTAGCATACAGTAGGTGCCAAAAAAATATTAGAAGAGTGTGTGGATGAATCCCTGCACCTTAAGGGGGTAGAAAGGAGGTCAGATCAAGACACGGCTGCTTGAGACAGCCAGGATGTTGGTCAGTAAAGGTTCCAAGTGGCTGTGCACCTGCTAAGGGGGTGGGGGGGGCTTGAGTTATAAGACTCCTCCCCCCTACAATATGCTGCCCTGGCTGACAGCAGCTGGAAGGTTTTCAAACAAAAGCCAGATCAGCACTTATTTCCTCCATGTAAACTTCCCCAATGAACCCCATCTTGTCTCTTCAAACCTCTTCCCTTTGCAGAAGTGAAATCCGAGGTTCAGGGGCACAGCTTAACTTGACCAAAGTCAGGGAGACAGAAGCTGACTTTGGGCAGAACTCTTACTCCCAGTCCTCTGCTCTTGACCCCCTCTTCTCCTGCAGTTCCACCTGCAGCTCTCCAGAAGGATAAACTACTTGTTCATTCCTTTCTCCTTGTGTTCATTCACTCATCAGAAGCTCAAGATTGGACTAACTACATACCTTAGAGATGGAAAAATAGGACAGTTCGGATCTTAATGTTGACACTCTCACTAAAGGCAGCAAGAAAACGCTTCTTCCTCCTGTTCTTGCCCAATGATATCTGTGGTTCAGGCTTTCTAGCTAGTCTGGCACCTAGTGGTTTGTGTCCTGGTGCTGTCTCTCAGGTAGGTTTTTGGGTTTGGTTAAGAGAGAACCTCTGAGTGTCTAACAAGTCCTATCCTGTCCCGGAATTGGGGTTTTCAGCACAGATCTGGGTGCTGCCTGCGTGATAGCCAACACAGTTTTCCAAGCAGGCTGTCCTTCCATGCTTGAACACTGAATAAGACAGATCCACAGACCCCTCAGGGCAACTGTCAGAACTGTCGCAAACTGGACCGCACCCTTGTATGGGACCCCCTTGCAGCACTCTTGGGCTTGCCACATTGCAACTTAGCAGTGTGCTCATCTGTGCTCCCCGAGACGGCCCTCTCCCCACTTTACCCTTGAGTGTGAATTCTTTCAGCTCAGGCACCCGTTTTAATCATCTTTCTATCCCTAGCACATAGCACAGTGCCACATAGCAGATGCTCAATAAATGATCAGTGGATCAAGTTACAATGACTCAGCTAAGTCAGAGCCAGGACGGTAGTGTGTGCCTCCTTCGCGTGTCAAGAGGAAAGGTTGTTTGAATCTGGCACGTGAAGGGCACTGGGACATAAGAGTGAACAGGAGCTGCACAGTCCCTACCCTTGCACAGTTAATGGTGAAAAGACAAATACACAATGCAAAGCAGGGGAATCTAGCCCAACTGCAGAGGTGGAAACATCAAGTGGAGCATTTATTCCACCCTGAGAAGTCACTGCACTTGCATTTCTTACTAGTCATAGGCTAGGTCACCCAACTCACCCATTCTCTTCTTGGTCCTTGCTCCTCTCCCCTTCTGCAGTTTTATGTGCAGTTCTCACCAACAACATCCAGTCACAGGTGGACCACCTGGTGCTGGGGAGGAAGCCAGGAAATGCAGCTCTTCCTCATAGAATGACCATGACCCAGCCAGTAACCTAATACCCACGAAGGTTTGTTTGTGGAATTAATCTGGAGCACAGCCTCACAAGTAGGCCTGGGATAGTGCACTGGCCTAACAGTCTGTCCAGGCCTAACTGGATGCCTAAGGATGAGCAGTCTGTGTTTTGCACAGAGATGCCTTGGTGCGAGGGCAGAGCAGGAACAAAAGTCCAACCTGTCTTGCACTTGACCAGCCGTGTGCCCAGCTCAAGGCTGTGTCAAGAATGAGTGGGCACCACCAGTCTGGCCAAGCTCCACTCTTATTTCCAGAGAGAGAGCACCTTCCTCTTCAAGGGCCCCCTAGGCTTGCAGAGGGCCCCATCCCAGCCACAGCGAAGCTACTGGCGGTGGGCTGAGGGTGGGTTATAAGGCAACAGCATAAAGCAGATCCATGGCACCCTCCCAAGTTTGAGAGCTTGGCTTGGTAGGAGGCTTGGTAGGAGGCTTGGGTGAGCCAAAGAGACTGAGCTGCAGTGCCCCAAATCCAAACTCTGTGTGTGTGTGTGTCCACCCCATCTGAGGTCCTTCTTCTTATAACCCAAACATTACCCTTTAACTCTAAGCTAAAACCAACTCCTCAGACCCAGGACAAATCTGAACCTTACCCCACACCACCACACCCCCTCGAGCCTCTGGCTATCTTCTCCTTTCCTAACCCCCCCCCCCCCCCAGTAAGCGTTCCATGTGCCTCTGGCGTGAGCACCCGTTAAATCACCGCGGGGAGACCACATTTCAAAGCCCAGCCAGTGGAGTGCGGTGACTTCTGGGTGCCACACCGATCACTCCCAAGCTCTGATCTATGATTGTTTTGATTTCCTCCTTTGAACTCTCCCCATCCCGCTCCAGCGGCAGACAGAGATACTGAATTAAGCGACAGACAAGTTGGAGACAATGAGTGCCGGGAGGGGTCCGTCCCTCCCCGCTCCCTCCCCTCTCCGCCCCAAATGTGCAGACATCTGCTAGCTGGAGCCATCAAGAAGAGCTGGCGGGAGGGTGATGTACAGCCCTGGACCCTCCGGAGTGACTGGCTTTAACCTCCAATGGAGAGACGCTCACCCCGTTTACGACGGAGCCCTTTGTTTTACACCACTCAGCAGAGGTGCCTTGGCCATGATGAAGATTTAGCCAAATTATAATGAATGATCTTCGGCAGCGCTGTGCCCCTAATTAGAACAAGTCGCACAGACATATTGTCTCCCTGATTTCCTCTGTTGCATTTCTCGCACTCTCTTTCTCTGCTCGGGACACATGGGCCCCATTAAACATTCTAGTATTTAATGTGGTTCCCTTAAATTACTTCTCAAGTTTTCGAGTTCCATTTAGAATTGGATTTTACTCTTTGGACTGTGTTTTTGATTTGGAGCTTTGTACGTTTCGTAGCCGCTCTTTCTCGCCCCCTAGCGGAGACTGCAGACACCACTTAGCAGTGCCGCGAGCGGGAGGACGCGCCGTCAAGTCGCGGCTGAGGGGAAGGTGTCCGCGGGGACCCTCTGTACTGGTGGGAGGGGTGGGGTACTGGAGAGAGTACCGCTCTTGGAGGAGAAAGGTGAACCCAATTCAAACGTGAGCTGAGCCTGTTGATTTCGCCACCTCAACTTGATCGCCTTATTCCCTATCACAAAGAAAGCGGGACCTCCCAGGTACATCATAATATATAGGAAAAGGAAGAGAGAGTAACACCTCCCGTGGCCCATCCCGGAGGTCAGCGTAGAAAGAGCCCATAGCTCAATTAACTTAAGATAGTCATGGGCCTCAACTCTGCAGAATCCATGCTCTGCGGCAAAGGTGTTTCCTCCCTTCTCAAAAGCAAGAAAGACTCGCACTGTTTACAGAGGGTGGCCACCAGGACCAGAATCAAAAGCAGACAGCCGGCAATCCAGTGAGCTGAAATTCTGTCTCCCTGAGAACTTCTGTGTGTAAATTTACCCTGAGTGTCTGGATATAGAAGCACTGGATATATGTACCCACGCCCAGATAGGGATCTATAGGGAAAACTCTGGAAAGATTCCAGGGCAAGATACCATCAACCGCAGCTGCTGCCTGGGTCTGTACGAAGACAGACTCTACGCCCTGCATGTGCTCTCAAGCAGTAACTTAGAGCTCCTTAGATTCAGAATATTCTGGGTGAAGCTTTTGAATTAGAAGGGATTCTGAGGTCCTCTGGGTCTTCCCTCATGTCTGTCCTCCACTGCTGGGAAGCCCTCTAATGCCTGCCTGCGAGTGTCCATGTAGGCCCATAGGACGTCTCCCCCTCCCAAGGCAGCTGAGAGTGGCCCCCAGGCTCCCAGGGGACTTGGGAAGTAGAAACCCGGAGAACCCATCTGTGGATCCCGGGAAAGGCATCCAACCTCTGTGACAGCTCACTCCTTCAACAAATACTTACTCAGTGGTGCTGCAGGCACTGAGGATCCAGTAATGTACCATTTCTTGATCATTTCAAATAATCACCTGATCCATGACATGGAAATGATAGCTCACCTCACGAGATGAGCATGGTTTTAAAAGTTGTAAGCAGTATACAACTGTTATTATTTCCCTTGGCTACGATGATCAGAAAGATTTTCTTCCCAGTAGCAAGTTGTCTGCCCTGTACTTGCACCCTTCTGTTTTAATGCTCCTTCAGCTGTGTACACGTCCCTCGCAAATCCTCTTCTTTCTGCTTTTCCAGGCAGAATGGTCTCTGATCCTTCCGCCTCTCCTCACACCACATAATTTCTGGAACTCTCTCCATCTTAAATAACCCCTCTCTGAGCATATTCTAATTAGTCAATGCCCTTCTCAAAATCTGGTTGCCCAGAATTGAATATGATACCCCAGGTGTCGTCTGACTGAAAATATAATGAGACCGTTCCTTCCCAAAGGATGCTGGGTTTCCATAAATACTTCCATCTTTTGATGTGTCGGGTTGTTAGCAATCACGTCACACTGTTGGCTTTTTCTGAACTGGTGGTCATTTAAAAGCCTCAGATATTTTTCACATGATTTCCTGCCAAGGCAAAATCCCCAACTCTTGTGTTTTTGCCATTTGTTTTTAGCATGTAAATGTCAGGCTTTACATTTAGGCCTGTTCCCTTGTATCTTATTGTTTTTGACCCAGCATTCCAACCTGTCAGGACCACTCTAGGCCCTCATTCTGTCACCTCTGGTATTAACTCTCCCTCCCCGATTTGTGACATCTACACCTTTGATCAGCATACCTCCTGAGTTTTCATCTAATGATGAATCAGACAAGATCAAGGCCATAGCCCTTGGCACGCTGAGAAGCTTCCTTGAGGGTAGACTTCCATTGTCATGGGTTGGACACAGCCACCTCAAGAAGTGAGGAGAAAGGGCATGGAGCTGGCTCTCTGCACAGCCACCAATGTGACCTCCTTTCCCTCCCCTCTGCCTCCCATCTACTTCTGCCTTCATGTTTCCCAGTCCCCAAACTGGCATCCACCTCTCTAGGCCTTCCCTGGGACCCTTCCTCTCCTTTCTGCCCCCATCTTGCATCCACCCAACCCTCTCTGCTTTGCCCACTGTCGCTGAGTGGCAGGCTCAGAGCTGCCACTGACCCTAGTTTTGCCCATTTCTGGACTGTCCCACCCAGAGTGTTGGCCTCTCACTGCAGGCCATGCCCTTGGCCCCAGCCAACGTGTGACCTCTTTCCTTACCACCCTGGTGGAGTTCAGCACACGGGCTGTGACATCCATCCAATACTCAGCACTCTTTGGACTCAGCTTTTGAGCCAGCTGCAAGTATACAAACCCACTGCTCTCATCCAACCCACATTTCACCATCTCAGCCACAAGGAAACCATGACAGAAACTGTTAACCCTAAGCTGAAATCAAGACCTGCAATGTTTATGGCACACACCTGATTCATAAACTTAGTAACCTTATCAAAAAAGGAAATGAGGGTTTGGAATGACTTGTGCTCAATGAAGTCATTTCGCCTTCAACTGACCACCGCATTCCTTCCTAAATGCTCACCCACCATCTGCTTCTTAATCCATCCTGCTTCCCTGTTGTCATCTACCTCAAACCTACTTGCCTAGAGTTTCCAGAAACAATTTCTTTTCCGTTTTAAAAATAAGAATAATCTCTGACCAGTTCCTGATTCTGGCAACACCTTCTATTCTCCACCATTACTTAATACTGACAATGGCTCCCCAATCTCACTGGGAAGTCCACTCCACACCTCAAGATGTGAGTCATGGGCCAGTACCTTGGGCCTACTGACATCAGCTTGTTGTCCCCCTTCCTATCTGATCTCCTTATCTTTCTTGAGCTCTGAGCCAGTCACGATGCCCTGGGCTGCAGGGAGCAGAAATCCTAGGCTCAACTGGCTGCAACGTAAGAAACATTAATTATTTCCTAAAAGAAGGGCTGTGAAGGAGGCATTCAGACCTGGTTACTTCAGGAGGTAGATTACATCTCCAGAGATACAGCTCTACTTTTTTGCTCTCCCATCCTCAGTTGGTCAGTTTAATTCCCTCATGTCTCAAGATAGTTTTTGCAGGTCTGATCACACCAAGCCGACACAACAATGTCCAGCAATAAAACAAAGACTGCTGGTTTTACACATCTCATTTTCAGAAGCAGAAACGCCAATTCTCCATCTCATGGGTCAGAAGTAAGCCCCATGCCCATCCGCAAGCCGGTCACTGAGGAGGAGACGAGAACCCCAAGGATTGCCTTGGACTTCTGCATCCCAGACATGGGGAAGAGGTGGTGATACTTTAAAGTCTCGGCAACCTGCCAGCAAAGAGGGCAGAGTAACCGGTGTGTGCGCCATCGCCATCTCTCTGTGGGCTTTGAATCCCTACACCGTACATTGTTTTTCTTCCCTCTCCCTCCCAGCCAAGCCCTTGGCCCAAGCCAACGCGTGACTTCTCACCCCTCCACCCCAGGGGAGCAGAAAAGTTACACTTTCTCTTTTTATCCAACATTTTTTTCTTTGCCCAAGCAAAATGTCTGGGCTGCCCCAGATTTTTGCTCACTAAACAGAGCCCCCAGCGACTTTTTACTGTCCTCAAGCTGTCTTCCTCTTTAAATCTGACTTTACTCTGAATCTCAGCCTTATCCTCACTATTTCCAATGGCCCCCTCCATCCTTTAGTGATGAGCTTCAGGACGCCCCTTATGTCCTTTTAAAGGCAGAACTCACCACACAGCAACCTGCCTGGCTCAAGCGTAGCTTTCGTCACCAGCCCCCTGCCCCCTCCCACCTCCCCCCTCCACTGTGTCTTCTTGGGATCAGCTCTGGCAATAGTTTTATAAAGTCTTCTAGAACCTTCCTTTATGTGGCGATTGGCTACAGAACCAAACCTCTCTGTGCACATTTAAAATGTGTTACGATTCAGCTGTGCACAGCGGCGGTAGCACGCGCAGCCAGCGAGGTTTATCCCAAGCGCAACTGTCGCCAACTGAAAACTTTTCCCAATCCTCCTCCGCCATGACGGCTTGAAATGTAGTCGGCATTGGCAATTTGTGACAGTCTCTACAGAGACTGAAAAAAATTAAATAAATAAATAAAATGTGTTATGATGGATACGTTACGTTGTCCCACAGATCACATTTCTTCCGTGGAACTGTTCCTTATACATCACCGCGGACACTACCTCAAATGAAGCGCTGACCCAGGCTGGCCACTGCTCTCACGGTAGTCCTAGCTGGGAGGGGGGTGCAGGGGACCCAGCAATGCCAAGCAGAAACCTGGCTTGGGTTGAAAACTGGAGATTGAGAGAGGCTCAGGGCACTTTTCCACGTGGGTTGCTAACGTGAGCAGATAGAAATCTGAACAGACAGGCGTTCGCCTTCTTCACTTGTCAGCAGGGACAGGTACACCAAGGACCGAGGCGACAGAGATGAGAGGAGCCCTGGCCGCTGGTTGGAGACCCGACACCGCGATGCCTGGAGCTGCCCCCCACACACACACAGGCTCCCAGGCATGAGGGCCAGGCCGCCCCCTGCCGTCACAGGCCCCTGAAGTGCCCTGACGTGACTCAGCCCCCCAAAGCCTGGGCACGTTTCACTGGGACCACTGTCCTTCTTCACGATCACAGTGACTGTCTGCCTATGACAGGGCCTCTCTCTCCCAAGGTCCCCCTAACTGCCGAGGGAGCAGCAAGCTCACCCCCGGACGCGCACAGCGCAAACGCGCGCTCTCTTCCTCGTCTCCGCCACCTTTTCAGAGAGGACGTCCTTTGCCACAGAAGGTGAAAACGCCTCCGCCAGACATTCAGCTTGTAGGACGATAAGCCAGACAGGATGATGAATAAATAAATAAGATGATGGCAGAGTCCCAGCCTGAGCCACGCTGGCTCTGTATCCAGGGACTCAGACGTGTACCCAGGATGTTCTGGAGCCCATCGGGAGTTTGTTTATTCATGTGAGGAGCTAAGGGGACTCCTGAGAAGTGACTCCCCCGGTGAGAACAGGGAGGTGGACAGAGGATCAGGGCCTAATCACCGCCTGTGCTGGTGGAAAGGGGGTTCTGACCACAGCACACTCTCCCTCTTGGGTTTGTCTGCTGGTCAGCCCCCCCGAATAGACTCATGCCTAGATTCTAGGACATGACAGACTTTGAATAAAAAGGAAATATAATTAATATTGTTGAAATTCTGTATGAAATCAGGGCTCTTGTCAAAAAGCATAACAAGGGCAGCGCCTGTGGCTCAGTGAGGGGGCACCGGCCCGTATACTGAGGGTGGTGTGTTCGAACCTGGCCCCGGCCAAACTGCAGCAAAAAATAGCTGGGCGTTGTGGTGGGCACCTGTAGCCCCAGCTACTCAGAAGGCTGAGGAGGGAGAATCACCTAAGCCCAGGAGTTGGAGGTTGCTGTGAGCTGTGTGCCACGGCACTCCACCGAGGGTGACAAAGTGAGATTATCTCTAACAAAAAAGCATAACAGAAAAAAAACTATCTCCCTCCCTTTTTCCTTGCAACATATCCAGAAAACAAGTCAATGAAGGTATGTGGTGGCCAACCTCGGGGGGTAGCCCCCAGGGGGCCCCACACTTGCCTTTGTGTCATCCCCTCCCATACTGTATCAGGGTTAGTCTGTGACCAACAGAGTGTGTTTGAAATCATGTTGTCATTCCCAAGCCTAAAAGGCGCTGCTATTTGCTTCCTCTGAACTGCTCACTTGGGGAGAAGTCAGCTGCTGTGTTATCAGGACACATCTGAAGCGTTATTGAGAAGTCTTCATGATGAGAAACTGAGGCCTCCTGCGACTGGCCCCCGAGGAACTGAGGCCCCAAGCCCACAGCCATGTGAATGAGCCATCCTGGAAGTTTTTCCCCCCAGCCCTGGGCAACCTCATCACTAACCTCACAAGAAAATCCTAAGCCAGAACCATCCAGCTGAGCCATCTCTGGATTCCTGGTCCTCAGTACCTAATGAGATAAAAATGTTATTTTAAGCTGCAAAGTTTTTTTTTAGTGGGGGCTGGGAATTTGTTATGCAGCAAACAAATATGTAAAAATGTAGGAGTGGCATTAGAACCAAGAGTAAGGCAGAGGGATTTTGTTTTTTAATTGTGATTTTATTTATTTTTTTTAATTGAATCATAGCTGTGTATAATAATTCAACCATGGGGTACAGTGTGCAGGTTTCACATACAATCTGAGATATTTTCATCAACCTGATTGACATAACATTCATGAGATTTTCTCATTTACTATGTGAAAACATTTTTGATCCATATAAGGACAGCATCAGTGAAAGCTCGAATGGCTTTGATGCAGCTCGTTATAGAAGCATGATG
>CAUYON010202535.1:0-12815 GCA_963573935.1 Arctocebus calabarensis
CAAGTGGCTAAGGCGCCAGCCATGTACTCCTGAGCTGGAGGGTTCAAACCCAGCCTGGGCCCACCAAACAACAATGACAGCTGCAACAAAAAAATGGCCAGGTGTTGTGGCGTGGACTTGTAGTCCCAGCTACTTGGGAGGCGGAGGTAGGAGACTCGCTTGAGCCCAGGAATTAGAGGTTGCTGTGAGCTGTGATGCCATGGCACTCTATCCAGGGTGACAGCTTGAGGTTCTGTCTCAAAAAAAAAAAAAAAAAAAAAAAGAGCAAATGATGTTGTTTGACTTGATTGGAAGCAGTGTTGGCCACAGTGACTACTGATTCTAGAGATAGCAAAAAAATCCAGCTGGAGAGGGAACTTCCTCTCTACCTTCAGCCTTCCTGGGAGATCCACTGTGTTCTGTAGAATTTATTCAGGATCCACAGTCTCAGCAGCTAAATTCAGCTGAATCATTATCATCACCCTTACACCTTTTGATAATTTTTTCTTGTAGTTTCTTAAAAAAGAAACTTTTCTTGTAATACTTAAAAAAATATTGTGGATAAAAGTATTCATCATGAGTTTCCAGTTACCTATTGAGCCACTTGCCTGTGTCTTGCAAAATAATAATAATCATAAAATCAAATTTAAAATGCAACCTGCCAATGAATCTTTAGAAGCTGCCAGTGACTGATGCCTACTTGCTCACCTACCCACTTACAACTCAGGAAAAATGTGAAAGAATGGTAAGGTGAAGATCAGGACATGCCCACTCAAGTGTTTGACAGACCCTGTCCCACACAAGGTGGGCTCAAATAATAAAAAGAAACAGAATATGTAACCAAAGATGTCCTGGCATCTTCTAACTCCAGGGCCCTATAAAAAACTGACTGAAGAAACAACGGCAAAGCTCACACATCTGCAGGGTTGAAGCCATTACCAGACATTAAATTCTCAGTGTCTTCCATTTACTCTATGTCTACAGCCTTCTTCAAGCATAGATGGAGGAACTAAATGGAAGTACACAGAGAGCACAGAATACGTCAGAGTACCTCACTCAGGGACTCATTCTACACCTGGAGGATGATTTTGTGCAGGTGTACGGGGGTATCTTGAAACTGCGTATGGTTGCTAGAATAACAATGAAGCCTAAGTGAATGTATATCTTGATTGTACATCAGAAACCCTGAGGAGGTACAAGGAGTTGGAAGGTGGATATCGTATGAGGGTATGAGAAGTCTTGGAAAAGTTTGGAAGATCTTCAATGCCTTCTTCATTTGAACATATAAACACTTGCTTCCCATACCTCAAGTGAAACAGTTGAGAGAAGTTTAGATATTTAGCATAGATTTTTCTATATTAAATAGAGCTTTGGAAGAGCTGCAGAGAAAGAGCCTACTGCAGAAGATTCCCAGGACACCTCAATTTTGGCATCAGAAAAGAGAAGGAAAATAGACCGTGGGGGTGTCTTTTCTTCCCTTGGTTGTTTGCTTATTTAATATTTATGCATCCCCTGATTTGTTTTATTTCTGAGAGCGTCTTGGGTGGGATTATCTTAAAAACGCAAGATAACCATATGATTTATTACATATACATACATGTATTTTTTTCTCCTCCTCTTCTACCTTTTCTCATTTTCCTTCTCCTCCTTCTCTTCCCTCCTCTCCTCCTTTCCTTTTCCCTTCTGCTCTGTCTTCTTCACCTCCTTCTGCTTCACTGTTATTTACATATCTACCAAAAGCATGCCAGTCTGGGCATTTCGGTTTAAGCATCCTTATCACATGCTTTTTAAAAGGTAGAATCCTATATACAAAAACATGCAACTTTCAAGCCTTATTACATATTTTTTGATTGTTCTTTAAGAGTTCATCATCTGGGGCGGCACCTGTGGCTCATTGAGTACGGCACTGGCCCCATACACCGAAGGTGGAGGCTTCAAACCTGGCCTCAGCCGACTGCAAAAAACAGAAAAATAGCCGGGTGTTGTGGCAGGTGCCTGTAGTCCCAGTTACTCAGGAGGCTTAGGCAAGAGAATTGCCTAAGCCCAGGAGATGGAGGTTGCTGTGAACTGTGTGACACCACGGCACTCTACCCAGAGCAATAAAGCGAGAATGTCTCTACAAAAAAAAGAGTTCATTGGCTGGCTCGGTGCCCATAGCACCATGGTTATGTCACCAGCCACATACACTGAGGCTGATGGGTTTGAACCCAATCCCAGGTAGCTAAACAACAATGACAACTGCAACAAAAAATAGCCAGTCGTTGTGGTGGGTGCCTATGGTCCCAGGTAGAGGAGATTGAGAGAATTGCTTAAGCCTAAGAATTTGAGGTTGCTGTGAGCTGTGATGCCAGCGCACTCTACCAAGGGCAACATAGTGAGACTCTGTCTCAAAAACAAACAGACAAACAAACAAACAAAACTCAGTGGCTATTTATACTCTGTTTTCAACATATACGTGTATATAATATATAATTCTATATATAACCTATATAATTTTCAATGTACGAAATGTAACCTATTTGTGAATATATATAGATATTGTAGCTCCTGGGTAAATGGGTTCATTTTATTATTATATGACTTCAATCTTTTTGTCTTGGCTATTTGACCTAATTGTATTTTGTGTAATATTATAACTGGTGTACCCACTTTTAGTTACTTTTTGCATGGTATATAGATTTTTTGTCTTTTTACTCTTAGCCTGTTTAAGTCCTTAAAGCTATAAAGTCTTCTGTAGATCTAATATCTTTGAAACAAACTCATTCTAATTCTATTCAGCCATATTATCTTTTTAGATTGAGGAATTTAACTCATTCATATTTAATGTAATTAAATTACTATTATCTTATTTCTTCTAGGTATATTATCTCTCATTTCTTCTCTTGCTGCTTTCATGTCAGTTTTATGGATTGTCTTAGTTACTCACTTTGACTACTTTCTTAGTTTCTTTCACATAAATTGTTTAGATATTTTCTGTCCTTTTTTTTTTTTGTAGAGATAGAATCTCACTTTATTGCCCTTGGTAGAGTACCATGGCGTCACACAGCTCACAGCAACCTCCATCTCCTGGGCTTAGGCAATTCTCTTGCCTTAGCCTCCAGACTAGCTGGGACTACAGGTGCTAGCACAACGCCTGGCTATTTTTCTGTTTTGCAGTTTGGCCGAGGCTGGGTTTGAACCCCCCACCTTCAGTATATGGGGCTGGCACCATACTCAATGAGCCACAGGCACCACCCTGTTTAGATGTTTTCTTTCCAAACACCTAAATGTACCATTATTTACAAAATGTTCATTACATAATTTTATAAAATATTTCTCTATGTGTTGATATCAAAATATTAACAATACAAAATGTGTGTTTCCTATGTATGTGTACTTTTGGGACACTTTGTATGTTGTAATTTTGTATGACAATATTCAACTCTCTGAAGACACTGAGAACAAAAAAATACAAATCAATCATCTGTCAATTGGCGATTTAATTTTTTGTTTGTTTGCCTGTATGATAATTGTATTTGGTTTATGAATAGCACATTTTCTCTTGGTTGCTAGCCAGTGGTTATTTTAGGTGAATAGGTGAATTCATGTAGGTTAATATTCATGAAATCTGTCTTAATTTTAGCATATATTTATCGGTGAATATATATTATTTTGTGTTAAACATATTTGTGATGAAGATATTGTTTGAAAATCCATGTAACTCTAGGTAACTCTATTTTCTGTATTGTTGTTGTTTTGTAAAAAAAGACACATAAGTGACAATTTTTTAATATTTTAATTATACAAATTAGTTGTGTTAAGTATATTGACATTGTTATGCAATATGTATAGCTAGAACATTTTCATCTTGCAAAATTGAATCTCAATATGCATGAAACTACTCTGAAATGGGCAGCACCTGTGGCTCATCGAGTAGGGCACCAGTCCCATATACTGAAGGTGGTGGGTTCAAACCTGGCCTCAGCCGAATTGCAAAACAGTAAAATAGCCAGGCGTTGTGGCAGACGCCTGTAGTCCCAGCTACTCGGGAGGCTGAGGCAAGAGAATTGCCTAAGCCCAGGAGTTGGAGGTTGCTGTGAGCTGTGTGACGCCACGGCACTCTACTGAGGGTGATAACGTGAGACTCTGTCTCTACCAAAAAAAAAAGAAACTACTCTGAAATTTCCTTTATAAGCACTATTCTATTTTTCTTTTGTTTCTACAAATGTAACCATTTAAGATACTTTATATAAGCGGATTCAAATGTATCAGTCTTTTGGAGAAACTGCATTGTTTTCATTTACCATAATGTTAAGATTTGTGTTTATTAGAGATGTTAGAAAATTTCTTGAGTTTTTGAGACAGAGTCTCACTATGCCACCCTTGGTAGAGTGCACTGGCATTACAGCTCACAGCAAACTCAAACTCCTGAGCCCAAACGATTCTCCTGCTTTAGCCTCTCAAGCAGCTGGGACTACAGGCGCCCGCCACAACACCCGGCTATTTTTTTGTTATAGCTGTCATTGTTGTTTGGCCGGCCCAGGCTGGATTCTAACCCACCAGCCCGGGTGATTGTGGCCAGTGCCCCAGCTGCGGAGCTAATCTGGTGCTGAAACAGATTTCCAGATTTTTAAAAGTTGAGTAATCCTCAGCTGTTTAATATCCCAAAATATATTTCTCCATTCGTGTTTTGAGGCAGATTTGGATTGCTTTCATGTACTGACATATGTGAATAATACTGGGATAAATATATGTGTGCAAATAACTCTTTATTTGAACATGTACATGAGAGTTTTATATCTGTCCTAATTTTGTTTCATTATGTATTTTACATGTATGCAAAGCAAAAATAAATTATAGACACTCATTAATAAACCCTTATATTATTATTTGATATCCTTTCCCTTTTGTGGCAATTTTGACTGAAAGCATATTTTACAAAATAGGACAGGTTTTGCCTGAAAATACATTGGGCCTTTGCTGGATGCAGTGGTTGTATCTGTAATGCTAGCAATCTGGGAGGCTGAGATGAGAGGATCTCTTGAGCTCAGGACTTGCAGACCAGCCTGAGCAAAATAAAAAATAAAAAAAGAATTAACTAGGTATCATTGTAGAGATCTTTAGTTTCAGCTTCTCAGAAGGCTGATTCAGAAGAATTGCTTGAACCCAGGAGTTCAGTTTCCTGTGAGCTAGGCTAATGCCTTGGTACTGTACCCTGAACAACACAGGTCTGTGTAATATATATGCATATATATTTAGTATAGTATCTCATCATCATATTCCTTGTGCTCATTAGATTACTATTTACATCAAATATTTTTTTCTGTCCTGGTCTTTCTTATTCTGTTTTTTATCATTACATCTTTCTTATATGAGTCTCATTTAGATAGTAGATAGTAGATAGTTGGATATTGATTTTTAGTTTTTAAATGCTCATCTTTAGGCTCGGCACCTGTGCCTCAATGGGCTAAGGTGCCAACCACATACACCTGAGCTGGCGGATTTGAATCCAGCGCGGGCTTGCCAAACAACAATGATGGCTGCAACTAAAAAATGGCCAGGCATTGTGGCGGGCACCTGTAGTCCCAGCTACTTGGCAGGCGGAGGCAGGAGACTCGCTTGAGCCCAGGATTTGGAGGTTGCTATGAGCTGTGATGCCATGGCACTCTATCCAGGGTGACAGCTTGAGGCTCTGTTCAAAAAATAAATAAATAAATAATTGCTCATCTTTACTTAATGTCTGACTTTTGATTGTGAAGTTTAGACCATGAATGTTTACATAATTTTTTAGGGAGGCACCTGTGGCTCAAGGAGTGGGATGCTGGCCCCATATACTGGAGGTGGTGGGTTCAAACCTGGCCCTGGCCAAAAACTGCAAAAAAAATAAAATAAATAAACAAATAAAATAATTTTTTAAAGAGAAGGACTTACTATTGCCAATTTAGAGATTGCTTTCTTTGATTCTTGCAGCTATTTTTCTCCCTTTCCATCTTCTTTTGTGTCTCATTGATTTGTATAGCAATACACTTTGAGTCTATTCTCATTATTTGAGTGTGTGTTTCTTGTAGTTACCATAGCAATTCCTCAAAGTTTTTATATTTTCGACTGGTAACAACTAAATTTTATTTTGCAAAATTCTTTTTCTGGCTTGGTGCCCATAGAGTTTATGGCATCAGCCACATACACCAGGCCTGGCGTGTTCAAACCTGGCCTGGGCCAGCTAAAACAACAGTGATGACTGCAACAAAATAGCCAGGCATTGTGGCCGATGTCTGTAGTCCCAGTTACTTGGGAGGCAAGAGAATTGCTTGGGCCCAGGTGTTTGAGGTTGCTGTGAGCTGTGATGCCACAGCACTCTACCGAGGGCAACATAGTGAGACTGTCTCAAAAAAACAATGTCAGTAGCATAATATATTTTTATTTTTTAAATTTCTTTCAGCTATATCTTCTGATTCTCTCCAAGACCATTTACAAGAGCTGGGAATATTATTCCCAGAGAAAATCCTGAGAAGATTTCAAAGCTGTGGCCCCAGAATTTAAACTTAACAAGAGACAGGGAAAGTGCATTTGAGTGTAAGCAGCAGAAAGTATGTTACAGCTGAGTTGACCAATGTTTAACCCATGACAAAATCTTCCAATGTAGTAAATGTTTGAAAGTCTTCAGAAAATTATCGAGGCTTGGTGCCTGTGGCTCAATGGGCTAAGGCGCCAGCCATGTACACCTGAGCTGGCGGGTTGGAATCCAGCCCAGGGCCGCCAAACAACAATGATGGCTGCAACCAAAAAATGGCCGGGTGTTGTGGCGGGCGCCTGTAGTCCCAGCTACTTGGGAGGCAGAGGCAAAAGACTCACTTGAGCCCAGGAATTGGAGGTTGCTGTGAGCTGTGATGTCACAGCACTCTATCCAGGGTGACAGCTTGAGGCTCTGTCTCAAAAAACAAAAAAAAGAAAAAGAAAATTATCGAATCTAAGTAGACATAAGATGATATACAAGGTAGGGAAAAGTTTTAAATGTAAAAATATGGGAAAGTTTGTAACCTATGCTCATACATTATTAAACATAAGACAATTAATAATGGAGAAAAGCAGTAAATAATGTTGCAAAGTCCTTAAATCTTGCTCAAAACTTTCTAATGAGAAGAGACTCCATACTGGAGAAAAATTCTACAACTGTGAAAATTATGGCAAATAATTTAACCATAGACATTAGTTCAGCTTAGTATAATAGTAATCTAATGAGCATAAGGAATGTTATAATGAGATATTATACTAAGCTGAAAATATTCTAACTGTAAGAGAATTTATAAAGGAGAGGAATGCTACAAATGTGAAAAATGTGGCCAAGACTTTCACCAGTACTTGCAACTTTCTGTACATGAAATAATTCATACTAGAGAGAGACTCTGCAAATGTTGAGAATGTGGCAAAGCCTTTAATTAGTATGTACTCCTTTCTCTACATAAAATAATTGATACAGGGGAGAAACCTTACACATGTGAAACATGTGGCAAAGCACTTAGCTGGTACTCTTCCCTTTCCATATATGAAAGAATTCATACAGGAGAGAAACTTTACAAATGTGAATTGTGTGTCAAAGCTTTTACTCAAATTCATACATGACTATACATAGACCAATTTATATGGGGGAGAAACCCTACAAATGTGAAGAAAGTGACAAAGTCTTTAAACTATGCTCACACCTGACTGTACGTAAGAGAATTCATGTTGGAGAGAAATTTTGCAAATGTCAACAGTGTGGCAATGCATGTATCTGGAGCATAGGAGAATTCACACAAGAGAGAAACCTTGCAAATGTGAGGAATGTGACAAAGCCTGTAAAGGGAGCCCAAACTTTACTACACATAAGAAAATTTATATTGGACAGAAATCTTACAAATGTGAAGAATGTGGAAGAGCTATTAACTAGTCCTCAGCCCTTACTAATCGTAGGAGAAATCATGCCAGAGAAAAATCCTAAAAATGAAAATAATGTGGCAAAGCCTCATTCCAGTAGTCACAGTTTTATGTACATTATAGTATCCATGTATAAGGGACACTCCATTAATGTGAAAAATGACCCTTCATTACCCAGGCTTTTGTTTCACCCAATGATAATCTCATCTGTCTCCATGGAACAGAAATAAGGGTGAGCATATCCCAGCCTGGTCTGTTACGTCTAGCACTGGCACTCCAAAACAAGTGACTGAAGCAAAGATATATATACATCAATAGAAGTTTATAAAGACAAAGTCTGTAGACATTCCTGGAAAAAAAAACCCAACTAACCAATGACAAATAGATCTTTGATTGTTCAGAAGGAGCATTTGGGAACTTTGGTACTTAAAAATGAAAAGGCATATACAAAAGGAAATTGGGATAGGGCCATGGGTGCTGGGATAAAATGGTTACATTCTTGTAATGTTTAGGAAATTTACATTTTGGTGAATATCTGAACGAAAAAAGAGAGTGAAGGTATCAATAATAGACATGTTCCTGGATATGTGGAAGAAGAATTGATCTTGTTTCTCTACTATACCCAAGAAGATAAGGTTGTAGTAAACATTATTAGTATGGAATCAAACAGACTTCAGTTTAGGAGCTAAACTTAGCCTGCAGACCTAGAAGTACATTTTTGTGTTTTTGCTTATGGGACCCCAGAAAGGAATGCCATTATGGATAATCTTTGAAGGCAGTGCTTGTTGGAGGTTGCTGTGAGTGATGCCACAGCACTCTATCCAGGGTGACAGCTTGAGGCTCTGTCTCAAAAAAAAAAAAAAGAAAAATGGTGCTGTCAGGTCTTCTAATTGAGGACTCATTATAGTGACTTATCTTTACAGTCTCTTAGATTGTCTGAGATGCATATCACATTCTGGTTTAATTGTGTAATATGACAGTTCTTTTTCTGTCTACTACTGTGGAGCGTTATTCTGGAGTTGGAAATGATTCTGTTTTTAATACAAAGTATATTTGCACACCATCCAGAATTACCTGATCTGACATAAGCATACATGATGCCCACTCAATGTCACTCTAGAGGGTGCTTTCCCTTTCAACTTTCCAGTCACAATACACAATTGTACAGCAAGGTGCATGCTGTCTTAAATGTATGAGGCTACAACGGTTTCTCTGCTAATTTTCAATCTTCCTTCTTAAGCAGTTATAATACATATGTCCCAAAAGTTGCCCCTATATTCACCATACATAGGGTAAATGAAAAATCATAGTCTTATGTAACTTTATATACAAAATATTTATTAGAAAATTTTATAAAACATTTACCAACTATTCCCTATGTGTTGGCCTCCTCTTTGTAAAATTTTGTAATGAATATTTTCTAAAGATCCATTTAGCTTCCATTTCCTATTTTCCCTATGTATGGTGACATTAGCTGAGGACAACTTGTGGATTTCTACAAAAATAACTTTATAGGGCAGTAATTAGCCATTCTCTCTCTGTCTTTGAATTATCTTAATATCTTCAGACTTAAAACTGACCCAGAGATTATGAGGCCCTGAAACTCAACCTGAATCACAGATGTACATTGAGTACACCTGAGGATTCCCACTTTGTAATGTTTCTTTTCCCCTAATTTCCCTGAATGTATAGAGGACCCAGGCTGCATAACCATGTTTCCAAGAAGTTCCAAATTCTGAATTCAGAATTTCCAAATTCCGAATCCAGGTCCTGCCTCAGACACTGCTGCCTTCTCTAACCTCTGAAAACTTTGAAGTGCCAGCAGACAATGCCAAGTTTAAAGACTGTGATTCTTGGTATTTCTTGGACGAAAGGTATTTGCTTTGTTAAAAAAGGGTTGTGCAGAAGAGACCCTGTGCTGTGTTTCCTTTCTCCAGCTGAGTGCTGCTCTAGCCTAGGAAGAGTAATACCACCAATACATGAAATTGTTAAGCCACTTTACAGACCCCCTTAAAACCTATAAAATCTTATGCAAACCAAAGTTTGAATATTCACTCCTAAAAAACCCACCTGAAAATACCAGAGTTTGTAAAAGAAAAAGCAACACGACAAGATGGCTGACTAATGTTGCAAAGACCACCTCATGATCCTCACTACCCACTAGGTGGTTAAATTGGAAAGGAGCTTGGGAAACTTAAGTGTAGGAACTTTCTATGTGTAGGTCTCCCTGTCTTGTTGCAATGGTTTCTTCCAATGGCAGTCTGGTTGAAATCAGCGAGATCATAACAGAAAAGGAGGTTACCTGCTCAGCATTTTCCTTCATGAGGAGTTGTGTAATCTTGCTTCTGGAGTTAATGGCTCAAAACCTATCCCTGAAATTCATAGCTGCAAGGACATAAATAGCCATTGTAATAAAAAAAAAGTGGTTATTGGTTTCAAGACAGAGTAATTGCTGCTCTTGCAGGATTACATACTTTTTTGTTTGTTTGTTTGTTTTGAGACAGAGTCTCAGTATGTGGCCCTCAGCAGAGTGCCGTGTCATCACAGCTCACAGCAACCTTCAACTCTTGGGCTTAAGTGATTCTCTTGCTTCAGCTTCCCAAGTAGCTGGGACTACAGGCTCCTGCCACAATATCCTGCTATTTTTTTTGTTGTTGTTGCAGTCATCATTGTTGCTTTAGCTGGCCTGGGCTGGTCGAAACCCACCAGCCTTGGTGTATGTGGCTGGCAATTTACCCCCTGAGCTATAGGTGCCTCTCGAGGATTACATACTTAGAGTGGCCATGAATACCAAATGACTTGTATGCACATTAAAACCTGGGAGGCAATGCTTAGCTGAGTAGTTCTTAGCCCAGGCATCCAGGTAAGATTCCATGGCCAGTTTGAAGAAGTCTCATCAACAGTGATTCTTCCTTCCCACAGATTGTATTAGTCTCTGTTGTGTAATCTATGTGGTTTTAATCAAGTGTCCCCATGTGATGCTTAGCATAGGTGACTGTCAACCATTGAGAGAGGATACCTGAGAAGGGTGAGGTCTAGGAGAACAGGTCTTCTCAAGGACATCACAAGGATACACTTGCAGGGTCCTCTCCATGGTGACTCAGCTCTTGGGAATTTGTAAACTTAACTTCCTGGAACTTGGAAATTTCCAAGTTCTGTGAAATACTGTAGTTCTGTAGGGGCTTGAATAGCATCTCCTGGTTGATTCAAACTGGCCAACAAGAAGGGTACTGTGGGGTGGAACTTTTTGACTGTCGATAAAAAGGGAAAGACCAAGCCAGTTGGGGAGCGTGGCCATTGGGAATTCTTCTATGCCGTAAGCTCCTGGCTGGTAATAAAGCCCTTCCTCTTATAAATATAGTGTTTGGGTACTCTTTGTCTCCATTTGGCCTCGTCTTCCTGCAACAGCATGAGGGCTTCCAGATACATTTATGAAAGTCGAGTTTAGTGTTTTTTCCAGAAAGAGGTCACAGGGCCTGCTCATCTTGGGTTTAATATGGACAAGACAGCATGACCCATATTCCCATGGCTGTAGCAGAAATTGCTGGTATGGTAGGGTACCCAAGGTCAAGAAATAAGAAACTCACACTTTGCACTTTTTTTGGAACCTCCTTGTTCCTGACTGTCTCCACTGATAAAAAACAGGAAAGGGGACAAGAGGGCAGAAGATGACTAGTGCAGTGAGAGCGGGGAGAGAAGACTCCAGGCATCTCTGGCCAGTGGAGTTTGCCCAGAGGCTTCCCTTTGGTGACAGAAGAAGTCAGTGAGAGACCTCTGGACCCCATGAAGAGGATAGAAGCGGTGGAAAACTGGTAAGTGGTAGGTGCATTTGTTCAATCACCTACATTGGTGATAGTAGAGGCTGCATGCAGCTGTAACCATAGCAGCAATGAGACTGCAAGCACGAAAAATCTTACCTGTGGGCTGTTTTGTTCTTTTTGGACTTGGGCACTCGATTGAACTGCGTTGGGAGTTCTTGGGCCAGCGCACGGATGACTTTGGGTGTTGTCTGGGGCCCTGGACTGAATCGCTGAGCCAGAAAGGAGCTAATATCATTCAGCTGTGGGCCACCCCTGTGTGTTGCAGTGCAGGGATCAGCCAGGAGATCTTGGGCGAGTAATCTAGTGACTGAACTCCCCCAAGGCGGGGACTGAGACATTGGTCAAGGGCAGAGATCCAAGTGTTTGGCAGATTAACAGCCCTGGCCCTTAGGGGCATAGAGGGAAACTGGATTTGGTTCACTGGATAGGCAGGCAGCCACACCAGGAGAGATCCCAGGGATCAGGGCTTTCCTTGGAAAGATTCTGCTTGGCCAAGGTTCATGGTTTTGAGTGTCTTCTGAGTGGGCTAATGAGACATTTGGGCTCCCAAGCCTGCAGAGTGTGAGAAATCATCAGAGGCCTGCAGTCTCCATCTCATACAGCTGTATCAACATTGTGATTAACATCTCAAACCTCAGAAAATCACCTGTTGCAGGGTCAATATTTAGCTATATATAACTATATATATATTTAGCTATATATAACTATATATATATAGTTTGCTTTATACAATATCTATATCTATATATATAGTTTGCTTTTGGTTTGGGTTTTTTTTTTCTTCAACAAATTTCCTTGACTTTTTTTTCTTTCTGTTTTTTTTTCTTCACTATCTAATTTAAATACAATCTTCCATTTTTGCTTTCTTTAACAATTACAATTTCATTTTTGCTAGTGTTTCTGCCCCTATTATTTATTTTTCTTCCCCCCAATTTTATCACATAAGGGTTTTTGCTTGTTTGTTTCAATTTGACTTATAGTATTTTTTTAAAAATAATTTTATTAAATCATAATTGTGTACATTGGTGCAATCATAGGGCAAAATGTGCTTCATATACAATCAGAAATATTTTGATCATACTGTTAGAGATAGCCTTCATGGCATTTTCTTGATCACTATAT
>CAUYON010202541.1:0-17135 GCA_963573935.1 Arctocebus calabarensis
TCTACCGAGGGCAACATAATAAAACTCTGTCTTAAAGAAAATAAAGAAATAATAAAAAAGTATAAAGGAGCACAGGAGTAAAAATAGTGGTACCCGGAGTTAAGTCACTAGAAGGGTAAGAAAGGATAAGAATCGAAGCTGCCTGTGAACTTCATGATGAGTAATTAAATTAACTTTGGCAGTGAGTTTGGAACTCAGAAGGTAAAGAAGATTTTGAATAAAAGGATAAAATGTTAAAATTCATGTTACGCATGTCAACTTTGAGGTTTCCCTGGGACATCCGAGCTGGATATAGACATGGAGGCCAGGGTGTCAGTCACAACCAGAGACATAGATCCAAGGATCTGGAGAATGTATGTAGCAGCTAAAGCCCCAAGAATGAATAAGATCACTTACACTGTGGCCCAGGGGCTGCATCTGTCATTATCCAGTACCCAGCATGGCGTGGGGCTCTTATAATAAGTACCAAATAAATGTTGAGATTGTCCAAGGAAAGGTGAAGAGGGCAAAGAACAGCGAGCTGAGGCCAGACCTCTGGAGGCTCAGTGTTAAGGGGTGAAAGCATAAAGAGGTCCCCTGAAGGAAATAGCTCAGACTAAAAGGACAAGGACCAGGCGGCTGCAAATGCAGAAAGAACAGAGAATTTCAAGAAAGAATGAGGAGTCAACAGTGTCAAGTATAGGGCACAGGAAAAGAAAGTTTGGAAATTGCTCATTCACTGGCCAAAATTGAGGTGCCTGATGATCTTAGCCTTTCCACCAAATCTCAGAGGCAAATGACCTACTTTGCTCACCCTAAAAATAAAGATAAGTAGCAGCGTGATGGCCAGTCAGTAGACAATGCCACTATTTGTGTGACCATGACCATGTTATTTAACCTTTCTATTCTTTCCTTATTTTTAAAATGACGCCTATGAACTATATTATCTGTAAGGTTACATTCAATTCTAAAATTCCACAAAAGCAAATCCTTTGGTTTAAAGGGTTCTGAAGATAGTAAGAGCCAAGTATCCACTTTGGGACCCATTACATTTCATGCTGGACTTCTGCTATATTCACTCTTTCCTCTGCTTCACCTTTTTTCTCTCCTACCTTTCCCCCCCCTATCGTGGTCGGGAAATTGCTTCAGGGGTGAAAGTGATAGACTTTATATATGAACATAGAAATGACCATGACATTTACAGCAACAACAAAAAAAGATGAGGTATGGCAGCCTCACAACTTTTTTGTGACAATAATTCATAAATATAAGAAATGCTAACAGATAAATTCCTAAAATATTCTTGGAGTATAAAGAGGAATTAATAGTGATAGCCAAAATACCATCAACCCAATCGCTAATCATGAAAACACATCCGTGCATCAGTGAACCCCCTAACTTGTGGGAAGTTAGATAGATGTGTTGATGTGTCATGTTCTGGCCTCTCATCAGCAAGCTATAAAAAGGCTTTTACTTTTATTTCTATTGCATTTCTATATGGTTGTCATGCTCTTGGCTCAGCAAATAACTTGAAAACTGGTTCACGTTACTCCAGCAAATCGGTTACTTTTGTCTCCTCCATACAAAGTATTTAAATCAGTCAAGACAGATCACGGTTTCACACTGGGACCAGAAATCTATTTACCATCATATAACTCAGACAATGACTGTGACATTCCCGATGTTGCTTTATGGATAAATGTTTGTACAGATAAATATCAACCACAAAATTTAATAAAACAATCATCTGATTTCTTTTCACCTGATCTGTACGAATGGCTTCGCAAACCATTTTAAAAACAAGAAACGTGTAATCTGAATAAGAAATTTTATGTTTACTGCCTCAGAGAAATTATTCAAATAGACTAGAATCATTTTTCTTCGATTAATCTCACAATCAGTAGTAGCTAACAAAACAAGTATATGTTCATGCTCAAAATACACGTTGGTTCATCTTGCATGGTACAATGAACACACAGGTGATCATGATGTGCTTGGGAAGCAATGAAAGAACACAGAATGAAGATACAGAAAATAAGGAAATTCCACAGAAGGATGACAGAGTGAAGAAATACATATCAACTGACCAGAATAGATGTTATGCATATGGCAGAGATTTTTAACTCAGATCTCTTTCTCGACAACACGATCAACTGGATCCAATTTCCAAATTTTTAATGATCTCAAAAGAGTTATGCCCCCAAATGCTGATTAAGACAAATCAAATTAAACACCTGAAGGAGGGGGTCATTCTACAGGCAGGAAGAGAATTACCAAACAGGAAGTAAAGACCAGGTAGATAAGAAAATAGGATGCAGACCCCTGGCAGCAGAGTTTGGATACTTAAAAAGTTATCAGAAACACATGTGCAGTCTCTTAAAACTACATGCCTGGGCCACAGCCCCGAAGATTCTGATAGTGCCTAAGTTTTTAAAAAATCTACAGGTGATTCTGCTGCTCCGTCAGCATTGAAACCAAGGGGTGGAAGGCACGAGATGGGAGATGTGAAGAGAAAGAACACACCAGCTACCAGCAAGATCTTGAGGGGAGGATCTGGCCCCAGCATGAATTTCTTACAGACATGAATCGAGATCATGAGCTGGCCCTGGTATGAAAGTACCCACAGTGAAGAGCAAGTAAGTATTCCCAGCTGGAAGTGGGAATGAAGGAGGCAAAGCTAAGGAAGTCTTTCAAGTGCCTTCCACTTCCTTTCACAGTCACACAAATCTTAGGCAGTTATAATGAATTGCTTCGTGGGTAAGTATCATGCTACCTTCCACCAAAACAAAGCAAAGTTCAAGGACCAGGTACTTCTACTTTATGACACTAGGCTGAGTATACACAAGACATGGAATAATTTACTATAACTACTTTGGGCAAGGAAATCTCCAAACTCCTCCTCCTCCCTTTCCCCTCTCTCCTCCTCGCTGATGAAGTAGAAAAATTATTTCTCTTTGCATTTTCACTTTAAACTACCTGCATTTGTTTTGACATTCAACTTTTAAATTCGTAGGTTTTGAGTTTCTGGATTAACACATTACAACGTGGTAATCTGTTCCTCTACCTCCCGCTCAATCTGGTGGCACCACTTTCACCATAATGCCCAAGAATTTGTGGTTATATTAAATGTCCATATCTCATCATATGGCATTAATACAGGAATTCCTGATTTGATTGTCCAAAAACATTTAGCTAGTGCAGACTACATTGATTTGATTATTTCTAAAGATACATATATTCACTTAAGAGTTTCCAAAATCTTAACATGACAAATTCAATAAATATTTATTGAGCACCTACCATGGGCACCTATATTATACATTTTGGACAGTCAGATATTCGTATAGGAATTTGCTGAAGAAAAATCACTACAATATACTGTAAATGAAAACCTAACATCCTGATTACATTTAATACGTGAGACCATTATTGTTGAAAACAGCGAAGTACCACCACTTAAATCTATATTCTAATCACCAGAGTATAGAAACAAAGGAATTATTTTTTTTTAAAATCTTAAATTCGTAAAGACTTCGCAGCAAAGTACTCAGGCACGATGACCTTCCTCTCTGCCAGAAGTTCAGAAGCCTGAATTAATTCTAGGTAAAGTGATACTCTGTTCAGGTGTCTTAGATTTGCCCAGTTTTAAAGTTGTTCTGAACACAGATACTTGATCTATCTACTACTGGAAGAGTGATCTACATAATTCAGAGGAAGTTGCTGAAACTGTCATAAGCTCTAAATCCTTTTTGAAATTGAGCACAGAATCTCATCTCCACCCTTTCTGTTTTCACCAGATGTTTAACAACTGACTCTGATTTTACTTCCAGAGACCAAAGTTTAACGAAAATGAAAAATACTTATTAAGACTTACATATAACACCTTTAACTTAATGAAGATAATGTAGATACAGGCTCCTTTTCTTACCCTCTGGATTTTGATATACTATATACCTTCAGCACACTTTAAAAGGAGAGGGAGAGAGTATGTTATAAGGGAAAATACTGTATATCCACTAGAAGTCGTAAGAGCCAGGTTCTAATCCTTACTGCCAAATTAATAGAATCACCTTGAATGATCACAACAGAATTCAGTTTCTGAATCCATGAAGTCAAGGACGTCATGTTAGGTTATCACATAGTTCTCTTCTAAATCCAAGAATCCAGGAGACAGAGTTATCTCTAAATTCAAGTAGAATCCGTTCAAGCAGGACTATAATCCACCCAGAGTCTTTTATGTTAACTCAGTAAAAAACAAAACATCAGGGGTGGCACCTGTGGCTCAAAGGAGTAGCACGCAGCCTCATATGCCGGAGGTGGGTTCAAACCCAGCCCCGCCCAAAAACTGCAAAAAAGTAAACAAAAAAAAATAATAAAAACAAAACATCAGACATACCTAATCATGTTAATTTGCACAACACATTAGGAGTGCAGACAGACCCCAGTTTATGACAGTTTATGATTTAAATGCCCATCTATTACTCCTGCTTCAATAAATCAGATGAGATATTCAACACTTTATTACAAAACAGGTTTTGCGTTAGATGATTCTGCCCAACTGTAGGCTAACTTAATGGTTCTGAGCACATTTCAGGGAGGCTAGGCGAAGCTATGTGGCTCAGTGGGCTAGGTGTATTAAATACATTTTCAACTTAAAATATTTTCAACTGACAATTAGCTCATTGAAAAGTCACCCCATCAGCTCGGCTCCTGTGGCTCAGCGGGGTAAGGCGCCAGCCATGTACACCTGAGCTGGCGGGTTCGAATCCAGCCCGGGCCGCCAAACAACAATGACAGCTGCAACCAAAATATGGCCAGGCGTTGTGGTGGGCGCCTGTAGTCCCAGCTACTTGGGAGGTGGAGGCATGAGACTCGCTTGAGCCCAGGAATTGGAGGTTGCTGTGAGCTGTGATGCCACAGCACTCTATCCAGGTGACAGCTTGAGGCTCTGTCTCAAAAAAAACAAAAAAAATTTCACCCCATCATAAGTCAAAGAGCATCTGTAGTCTTTATCAGGTACAAGGTTCCTGCTTATAAATGGAACTTCATATTTAACTCAATCAAAAGGCAAAAATTTGTGGTTTTCCTAATAAAACCTCTTATTTGTAACCTGGCAAGCCTTTCTTCTAATCAAATGAGAGTACAATAGAGAATAATTAAGCAGCTCTTCAATAGATGTCTATTCTTTGCCTATCTGACAACCAAGGAGTCAAAGTCAGACTGTTGTGTTTGTTTATATAGTTTTATATTTATTGGGGGACATTCTAAGAACGTTTAAAGGAGAAATGCTGCAACTACCTTCCATTGTGACTTCAGCCGTGGTCTTCAGGATCATCACTACATGTGTCTGTTCAAAAAAAATGAAATAAAATGTCCTACCATCTGCACACTAGTTCCCCTAGAGCAATTTCCTCTTACCTTCTCAACTAAGTCACAAGAGGTATGTTACATTAAGAAACTGTACAAGCTTAAAGGTAGAAACCCTTAGAGACTTTCTAACACAATTGTTATTCCAATATCAGTGGCCCTCCTCATTTTTAAACCAAGACTTTCACTGTTCTATAGAGTAAGCCTTTCTACTCCTAGAAAGCTCTCATTCGGCAGTTTTCCATTTCACAGTGGTAAAGTGATGTTTATTCAATTTCTGTCTGTCTACTATCTCTTCCACATGCCAGATCTTCAAATATTTGAATATGATTACGGTGTCCTACTTAAGTCTCTGAACCTACTCAAGCTTAGGTCTTTTCAATAATTAGCTGATCCCCTTTTTCAACAGCGACATCATACCACTGGCTTGTCAACTTTGTACGCTGCACCTTCTTTTCCAGGAAACCATTCTCCAAAGAGTCTCCACTATTCTAGCCTTAAGCACTACTTTTGCATTTATCTGAATGTTGAATCCTGATGCTTTTATTGAATACACAAACTGATCTTTCATACTGGCTATCATCTAAAGATTTGCATGCATGTTTTTACTTAAGTGGTAGATGGACAAAGACAAGGACAAGGTCAGAGGCCATAACCCATATTCTGTTGTTCCGTCTACCAAAAATCTAACTGTACCTAAAAATCTTATGCTACAATTTATTCAACATTTTTCTCATCCACAGCATTAAAAAAGACCGTGTCAAATATTTAAAGATATGAAAATAACTCATAGCTACATCATGCTCTTTTAGTAAACTACCTCATTTTCATTTCAGAGGCACTGTAGTGTAGAAGTTACATGTGTGGGTGCAGATGCCAGATTCCAGGGTTCAAATCTTGGTTTTGGCATGTTACTTCAGTGACCTATAAAAACTACTTACCTACCAAAACTACTTGGTTTTTACTTGCTCTTTTGAACCACAGTTTTCTCATTAGTAAAATTAGGTTCACTGTGTTATTGTGTGGATTAAATGAATTCATACGTGTAAAGTATTCGGAGCACTGTTTTACATATAATAACAGGAATTATACTTTAGCTATTATTCCTATTATTTTAAATCCAGCACAATGCTTTGATAAGCTAATTCAAAATAATAGCAACAGAAAGAGTTCAGAATAAGGAATCAAGCAAACTGGGTTTTAATCCTAAAAAATTTCTTAATAGACACTCTAGCCATTTGTAAAACCAGTATACAAGTCTAATAAATCTATCAAAAGCCAATAAAGCAAACATTGTTCTTATCAACCTGTATTCTCTCTCTTCTTTTGCAAACACAAAGAATCTACTTACCAATTCATCTAGAACCACAAAACTAATCAGTGTCTAGTTTTAAAGAGCAAATATTACCTTCTACTTACTTTGTCCATATATTTTTTTTCCCCAGGCTTTCTGTTACAAGTATGAGAAAAATTATGAGCAAGTTGCAACAACTGTTCAATTCCAACTACACAGTTATGACCAAGTTTTTCTTGTAAACTCAAGTATATATTTGTCTGGAACTGGAAGCTGGAATTCACGTTAAGAGGGGAGATGCACCGTTATTCTCTTTTTGCCAGCCTAGGCTGATATTTCCACTTAATAGCTGACTCTGCTTTCAAGTTTGGAATAAAAGAAGAACTAAGTAATTCTTCCTTGATGATGTCAATTATTTTTTTTTTTTTTAGAAACCAACTTGTTGATTTATTGATCTGTTGTATTATTCTTTTGTGTTCAATTTCATTTAATTCTGCTCTAATTTTGGTTATTTCTTTTCTTTTGCTGGGTTTGGGGTTGGAATGTTCTTCCTTTTCTAGTTGCTTGAATGTCCCGTTAACTTGTTTTGGTTTTTTTGCAGTTTTTTGGCCAGGGCTGGGTTCGAACCTGCCACCTCCGGTATATGGGGCCGGCGCCCTACTCCTTGAGCCACAGGTACCACCCGACGATGTCAATTTTTAATATTACAGTCCAGTGTTATCTCAGTAGATTTTAGAGGACAATAACCTCATTAGTGGAAACAAGAGGATCTAGACTGTGAAAGGTTCTCAATAAATATTCATGGTATGAGTGAATAAATGAGTGAAAGAATGAATGACCATGATCATTAACTCTCCGTAACTTCCTGCCTTCGTAAGTCCTAGCTATGTGCTCCTTCAGCTGATATTTACCCTCCTTTAAACTCTGAGCTTATCTAAGAGCTCCTGATATAGTTACACTTTTGTTTAGCTCCCCTTCTTTCTCAGCAGGATTATACTCAATTATATAGTCAGAATCACAATTTTAGAGCATCTCAGCCTTCATGAGCTATATTTCTTCCTTATAATCTCTGTACATGGAATTATAAATCAGGCAACATTCATGCTTAATTGGTATTTTCAGTGTAATTTTTGTTTTTTCCTGCATTCTTTATGTTTCAGCTTCAAAACATTTAGGCTCCCAACACTAGAAAAGATAAAAATAATAATATAAATTTGTTCTTTTGTATCTTTACAGCTTTCATATTTCAGTTCCAGCACTTTAACTCCTAAATGATTTAAAATCTTAATACTTACTCAATAAACAAGAGAATAAAAAAATTATTCTAAAGAACTGAAACACTGAACCTAAAATATATATTAGTTTTCAAAAGTAGGCACATTAGAACTGATCCTTTAAAATCACAGTTAGCAATTTAAATTATAATAACGCCTCTTTTATGTACTAAGTGTTCTGGAAAACTCGGCTGTCTGAAATGGTTACAATATGTAGTTCTCCTCTACCATGCCTTGCTGCCTCTTGACCAAAGAGGAAACATTATGAGCAGTGAATTAATAAATTCTGAATAGCATGTAAAAACGGAAATCTCCAAGAAGGCCTAAAATCATTCGCAACTTGACACAACCAAGCAGCCCTTAAGAGAGGGGGGCCACCACTTGCTGAGTGTGGTACTAACAGCCAAATCGGCAGGCACAGAGTCAAGAAACATGAAAAACTGTAGCAAGGGGGAGGTGGGCGGTGCCTGTGGCTCAAAGGAGTAGGGCGCCAGCCACATATGCCGGAGGTGGCAGGTTCAAACCCAGCCCCGGCCAAAACTGCAAAAAAGAAAAAAGAAAGAGAGAGTGAGAGGAAGGGGAAGAAAGCAACAAAAGTGAGAAGAGGAGGCAGTTAAATGCAATAATTATAAGTAGGCAGAAAGAAAAAGAGAGCCATATAGCTAGGCAGTCCTTGAGGATATCAAAAGATCGCAGCTTGAGATGATACTCATGTTCTTAATGCTTACCCTGGACCACTAACGGATGTTTAACCCTGACCAAATATGGTATCTAATAAAAACCAAAAAATAGTTGTGTCAAAGAAACCATAATTAGTTCCATATTTTTCACAATTCCCCCAGGTTTAGAAATCAGGAACAAGGAAGTAAGTTTATATTCCTACTACAAATCTCTTGGCAAAATTTTAAAAAACTATCCTTTTATCAGAATTCAAAAATCATTCAAAATCCTATAGTAACTGTACCTCTACAAAAAGTTTCAAAGCTTTCTTTATAGCAATTACCATCATTTTCCTACAGATGACCCCCAGCTTATCGAAAACAGTGAGCAGAAAATATAGATTCAATGTACTAAACACAGTGCAATTGAGTGTATTGAATTCCTCCCAAAATCAGTTTCTCACAATCTTCAATTTTATTTTAAATAAATTCATCATCACAAATTTCATTAACCACATTTTAGACAATCCTGATTTTAACTCAGCATGGAAAAGCTCTATTTTGTTAAAGCCCAAATTCTCCCATATTTAATTAGGAATTATTGAAAAAGAAGTGATAAACTACAAAGTGACCAGGCACAGTAACTCACACCTGTAATCCCAGCACTTTGGAGACTGAGGTGTGTGGATTGCTTGAGCTCACTGAGTTCCAGACCAGCCTGAGCAAGAGAGAGACCCTTCCCACTACTGTGGCAGGCGCCTGTAGTCCTACGTACTTAGGAGACTTAGAAGGATTTCCCAAGCCCAAGAGTTTGAGGTTCCTGTGAGCTATGTTGCCATAGCACTCTACCAAGAGGCAACAAGACTCTGTCTCAAAAAAAAAAAAAAAAGAGGAATTATCACACCTTGAGAAAGAGCAATTTAGCCATATTGAATAAAGTCAAATGGGCGACAAAGATTCTCTATTTGACATCATTCTAGTCAGGCTTCTCTGAATTCTCTTCTTGACTAGACCCTGATTTTTGAGTTTCCATGTTTATTTCTGCATCATCCAATATTAGCAAAAATCCTGATAAATCACTTTTCTTAGAATCCCCTATTCTCAATATCTGATCACCCTCTGTATCTGGTTGGATTCCTCCTCCCCTCCCCAGGTGATGGTCTGACTGCCCCTGGTCTGCCTTTAGCAAGAATCTATTAGCCAGAAACCCCCTTCACATCCCATGTAATTTTCCATATACTGACATCCCCCCTGCTAGATACAAACACACACACACCTCTCCTTGGCTATAAAATTCCCATTTTTCCTTATATTTGGAGTTGAATCTGACCTCTTGTCTAATGCAAAACATCATTTTAGCAATCCCCCTTAAATAAAGTCAGCTCTGTCATCTTTAACAGTGTCATGAATACTTTTTTCTTGCCACATGCATACTAAAGATCCAGTAATAAACTCCTAGGTGCCCTTTGGACACCCTATATTTATTGCAACATTATTTATAATAAATTTGAAAATGGCCTAATATCGTCAATACAGAAATAGATAAACATACATGCAAGCAAATATTATAGATCATTTATGATAAATTACTCCACATACACCATTAGGGATATTGAAATCAACACAGCAAAAATCGTAAATTGCTTGGCTTGGCGCCTGTGGCTCAACGGGCTAAGGCGCCAGCCACATACACCTGAGCTGGCGGGTTCAAATCCAGCCCTGGCCCGCCAAACAACAATGACGGCTGTAACCAAAAATGGCCGAGCCCAGGAATTGGAGGTTGCTGTGAGCTGTGATGCCACTGCACTCTATCCACAGTGAAAGCTCCAGGCTCTGTCTCAAAAAAAAAAAAAAAAAATCGTAAGTTGCAGGCTCAGAGCCTGTTACTCAGCAGCTAGGGCACCAGTCACATACACCCCAGCTGACAGGTTCGAACCCAGCCCGGACCTGCTAAACAATAATAACAACTACAAAAAAAAAGAAGAAAATAGGCAAAAATAAAGGGGTAACCAGCTCCAAGCAACTCTAAAACTCAGCAGGACAGGCATTAAACCTCATAGCAGGAGGATAATCTCTTTTGACCCCATGTGCCACCAGTTCCTGGAAATGCTGGAGTAGTGGTTAGGCCCCCAGTGATCTTGTGAGGTGCAGCCCACATGGCTGCTGTAGGACTTGGAGTCCAGTGCTTGAAGCTTTCCCAGGTTAGGCGTTGCATGAATCTATTACCAAAATGAACTGAGGTACACTCATCTGGCACAGTAAAGCCAGACACTAATGCCAAGGTTTGCAGTAGGAGAAAGGCTTTTATTGCATGGTGCCAAGCAAAGAAAATGGGCAGCTAATGCTTAGGGACTAAACTCCCTGATGGCTTATAAGATAAGCAAGGATTGGCTCGGTGCCGGTAGCTCAATGGGCTAAGGCGCCAGCCATGTACACCTGAGCTGGCGGGTTCGAATCCAGCCCGGGCCTGCCAAACAACAAGGACCGCTGCAACCAAAAAATGGCCGGGCATTGTAGCAGGCGCCTGTGGTCCAAGCTACTTGGGAGGCGAAGGCAAGAGACTCGCTTGAGCCCAGGAATTGGAGGTTGCTGTGAGCTGATGATGCCACGGCACTCTATCCAGGGTGACAGCTTGAGGCTCTACCTCAAAAAAAAAGATAAGCAAGGATTTTTAAACTCAGAGGTACTTTTTAGGAAAGTAGAAGATATAGGCAAAATTCACAAACCAGGAAGTAGAGATTATACATTGGTTTAGCCCTAAAAGTCAAGATATCTTGAGTTGAGGGGAATGGGATGACAGGTGGATTCAAAGTTGTTTTTTTTTTTTTTCTTAAGACAGAGTCTCACTCTGTCGCCCTGGGTATAGTGCCCTGGCATCAGAGCTCACAGCAACCTCAAACTCTTGGACTCAAGCAATACTCCTGCCTCAGCCTCCCAAGTAGCTGGGACTACAGGCGCCAACCACAATACTTGGCTATTTTTACAGATGGGGTCTCACTCTTGCTCAGGCTGGTCTTGAACTCCTGAACTCAAGCTATCCATCCACATTGGCCTCCTAGAGTGCTACGATTACAAGCATGAGCCACTGCACACACTCAGCTAGATTAAAAGATTCTTTGATTCCTTGGGTATGACTCTCTCCAGGACCCTCAGGAAAAAAATTTACAACAAGGAATGATGGTCAGAGCTCAGTCTTCAATTCCCCTTTATGAGAAGTCTATGTGATAGCTGTCAGCATCTTCCATTTTTGGGGGGGAGGCTTCTGAAAAACAACCCCAAAACATATGTTAATGGCTGGGCACCCATATCTCAGTGGTTAGGGTGCTGGCGGGTTTGAAACCGGCCTGGACCAGTTAAACAACAATGATAACTGCAACAAAAAACAGCCAGCCATTGTGGTGGGCGCCTGTAGTCCCAGCTACTTAGGAGGCTGAGGCAAGAGAATTGCTTAAGAGTTTGAGGTTGCTGTGAGCTGTGACATCACAGCACTCTACCGAAGACAACACAGTGAGACTCTGTCTAAAAAAACAAAAAGAAATCCTCCACCATAGTCTCCCAGGTAATGGGGACTACAGATGTGCATCACCATGACCAGCTAATTAAAACGTTTTTTTTTTTTAGAGATAGGATCTTGCTATGCTGCTCAAGCTGGTCTTAAATCCTCATTCTCAAGCAATCCTCCTACCTCAGCTTCCCAAATTGCTGAAGTTAACAGGTGTAAGCCACCTTGCCTGGCCTCTTGCTCGTATTTATAGAGCTTTATAGCTGCCAACCCCATTCCCATGATAATCCATTAATCTATTAACCTAATATTCCATCAATCCATGAATAAATTAATCTATCCCATTAGGACAGAGCTCTTCTGATTCAATCACCTCTTAAAAGCCTCCACCTCTCAATACTACCACCTTGGGGAGACAGGGTCTTGCTCTGTTGCCGGGGCTAAAGAGTATTCAGTGATGTCATCACAGCTGCCTGTGACTCCACACTCAAGCAATCCTCCTGCTTCAGCCTCCCAAAAAGCTGGATAAATTTCAAAATGAGTTTTTGAGGGGACACATATATAAACCATAGCATGTCTCTTGGTAGAAGCGTTATTCCATTTGAAACTAAAGCCTCTAGTTTTAGTGGAACAGGAAGTAAAAATTTGGCTAGTGGGTCACTAAGAGATGCCACTCCCATTTTCACAACGTGGCTCCCGTACTTATGAATGTTGCCTGTGGAGCTACAACATCATACATTGGACACAGATGATACCTAGCTGGGACTGTAGCTGGGTCTTCAAAAGGCCCTTCCACCATTCCATCAAGTCAGTTGCTTCAGGATGGTAGGGAACATATAACCACAAATTCCACGAGCATGTGAAGCTGCTCTTCTTCTACTTTGAAGCAAATTTCTTGATCAGAAGCAGAGCTATGTGGAATATTATGATGGTGGATAAGATATTTTATAAGTCCACTGATAGTTTTTGCAGAATCATTGTACTCAGGGAAAGTACATCCATATCCAGAGTAAATGTCTATTCCAATAAGGACACAATGCTACCTCTCCCATAATGGAAGTGGTCCAGTATAATCAACCTGCCACCAACTAGCTGAATGATCACCCAGAGAATGGTGCCATATCAGGGACTTTGTCTTGGTCCCTACTGCTGGCAGATCTAGCACTCAGCAATGGCTGTAGCCTGGTCAGCTATGGTGAGTGGAAGTCCGTGGTGTTGAACCCATGCATTAATATCCACCCCTGCCACCAAGGCCATGAATCCAATGGGCAATAGCAGGGGTGGCTGGAAAAAGAGACTGAATGCTATTCTACAGTATGAGTCCTCTTATCCCCTTGATTATTATCATTTTTTTTTTGTAGAGATAGAGTCTCACTTTATCTCCCTGATAGAGTGCTGTGGCATCACAGGTCACAGCAACCTCCAACTCCTGGGCTTAGGAGATTCTCTTGCCTCAGCCTCCTGGATAGCTGGGCATACAGGCGCCCGCCACAATGCCCAGCTATTTTTGTTGTTGTTGCGGTTTGGCCGGGGCTGGCTTTGAACCCGCCACCCTCGGTGTATAGGGCCGGCACCCTGCTCACTGAGCCACAGGCATCACTCATATCCCCTTGATTATTAAAAGCCTTTTCTGTTAAGGTCACCCTTTGGTGAGCATTCACATGGGGCACAAATGTCTTTATGTTTTTTGGCCTTTAAGAAAGGTCTATCCACATACCACTTCCCCACACTTCTTTGTTTGTCACCAATTTTCCAATCACATTCCTACCAAGTCCCAGACCATCCATCTAAACCATTGGCCATACCCTATAACTTGGCATGTAATCTATCACAAATTTGGCCATTTTCCTTCCAAACAAAAGTAACAACCAGGGTGCACTGCTCCAAGTTCTGCCCACTGGGAGGATTTCCCTCCGTATCTTCAGGGTTGTCCCAGAGAGGGGCTGTAGTGCTACAGCTATCCCTTTTCGGTATTGCCTGCGTGTTGTTCAGAGCCATTTGTGAAACAGGCCCAAATCTTCTCTTCTATCAGCTTATCACAGAGACCTCCCCTTGAAGCCATGGATACAGGAGAGAGAATGTAGAGTAGCAGGAGTGAGTGCCAAGAATGTTTGGGCAACTTCCTCATGTGACTTATTTATACCTTCAGTGCCTGCTTGGGCTCCACTTGAACATATTACCCAAAATGTATGGAGTGCCACCATGCACACCCAACTTTATGGCTTGGTGGGCAGTCAGATAACACATACTTCATGAACGGCAATTCAGGTTGTAAGGTAATGTGGTAGCCCATAGTTAAGCATCCAATTTTATTTTTTATTTTTTCAGACAGAGTCTCACTCTGTTGCCCTAGGCTAGCGTGTCATGACATCATAGCTCACCACAACCTCAAACTCCTGGGCTCACATGATCCTCTTGCCTCAGCTCCCAGGGACCTCAGGTGTGCACCACCATGCCTGGCTAGTTTTTCTATTTTTTAGTAGAAATAGTGTCTCTTGCTCAGGCTGGTCTTGAACAACTGAGCTCAACATCCAATTTTTATTAAGCCATAAGCAAGCCAGAAGCTATTTTTCAAAATAAGAGTGGTTATTTACAGCAGATGGCTCCAGAATTCTAAGGATCTGCACTGTGATTCCCCTCTAGGGGACTGCAGGGACTTGAGACTAGTTACAGGTGTAGAAGCAAAGATGGATGGTGAGGGTGGGTCCTAAGGAGAATCAGCAGTGTCTTTCAAGGCAACTGCCTCAGAAGAAGCCACGAGCATCTCCTCAGGCAAAACAGAGTTAATTTCCTTATGGTAGAATGGAGAGGAGGCGGGGTCCAGTGGCTCACGCCTGTAATCCTAGCACTCTGGGAGGCCAAGGTGGTAGATTGCCTGACCTAGAGTGAGACCCCATCTGTAAAAAAAAAGAAAGAAAGAAAGAAATAGCCGCATGCTGTGGCAGGTACCTGTAGTCCCAGCTAACAGGGAGGCTGAGGCAAGAGAATCGCTTTGAGCCCAAGAGTTTGAGGTTGCTGTGAGCTATGATGCCACAGCACTCTACCAAGGGTGACAAAGTAAGAGAGAGTCTACAAAAAAAAAAAAAAAGAATGGAGAGGCTACTTCTACTGGCAAGGAAGACACCTCAGAATTTAGGGGCTCAGTCTTTTCGCTCTGTTCAGGCCTTCAACTGATTGGACAAGGCTCCCCTCATCTGTTTTAAAGTCCACCAATTTAAATGTTAACCTCACCTAAAACACCTTCCCATAAACATTCCCAATAATGTTTAGATAAACATCTGGGTATTTTGGGTCACACAAGTTGACACCTAAATTAACCAACACAGAGACATACTGACAAAAAAGGAGCAGGGAGAGGGTGATAGGTATGTCAGATGGCATGACCGGAGAAAACCTGTTTGAGGAGGCCTCTTCTGAGTTGTCATTTGGATTATGAGAAGTCATCATCCATGCTAAGAACTAGAGAAAAGTGTCTCAAGCAGAAAGTATAAAGGCCCTAGAGTCAGAATTAGCTTGGTGTGTTTTAAAGAAAGAAGCCAAAAGGTAAGAAAAAAGGTAAGGACGGACGCAATTAGGCTTTTTTTTTTTTTTTTTAAGGCAAGCATGGAACAAAGTTTATTGAGGAAGAGAAAGGTAAGTTTACAGAGTAAGAGCAAGATACATTCACCACAGACGAGGAACAGGTCTCCATTCCCAAGGCAAGTAGGCAAAGAGGCCACCAGTTAGGCTTTGTGGTGTGTCAGCTTTTCCCCTGCACTTAGAACAAAGTACAGACTCCTTCCCTGTGAACTCTGGGGCCTTCCAGGAGTTGCCTCTGCCTTTCTTGCCAATCTCTGCTTATGCCACATTCATAGTAGTCTATGTGATCACCCTGAGGAATGAACAGTAAGAAAACCAAGATTCACAGTGTAAGCATTCATGAGATGGGAGGATCACTTGAGCTCAGGAGTTTGAGACCAGCTTGAACAGGAGTGAGACCCTGTCTGTGCTAAAAATAGAAAAATTACCAGGGGATTAGGGTGAGTGCCTGTAGTCCCATCTACTTGGGAGGCTGAGCCAGGAAGATTACTTGAACCCAGGAGTTTGAGGTTGCTGTGAGCTAGGCTAATGCCATAGTACTGTAGTCTAGGCGACAGAGTGAGACTCTTGTCTCGAAAAAAATCATTCCTGGGTGCGCCTGTGGCTCAAGGAGTAGGGCACTGGCCCCATATGGTGGAGGGTACAACCCTGGCCCCGGCCAAAAACAGCAAAAAAAAAAAAAAAAAATCATTCACAAGAAAGGGCCAGAGCAGGGGACTTGTCTTTGAGATCACAACTGCTAAAGCAGGGACAGAGAGTTGGCCAAAAGTAGCAGGAAAATCTAGGTGACTCTTTAGAGTAGAGGCTCACAAGGTGCTCTTGAGAAAGATTTCTCACACAAAGGATAAGATTGAAAGAAGCAAAAAGCTTACCTTCTTAAGAAAGAAAGCGGGGTTGAAGAGAAAAAGAACCAAAATGGCGGGGCACTGCAAGAAAGTGGAGGGAAAGTGCTGGCAGCTGAGGAAAAGCTTCTCGGCCTTTTAAAAAGTAAAAAATCGCTTTTTTATTCTTTGATACAAACTGATAACAAAGTGGTTGTGTCTAGTTTTTTTCCTTTTTTTTTTTTTTCCCCTTCTCTGTAAGGCCAGCTTATCTAAGCTTCTTGGAATTTGGTGGAAGTGGAGTGGAAAGCTCACATCCCTACTGTCGACTTAGGACTCTTCAATGCTGTGAAAAAGAACTCTTAGAGATAATTAGTTAGCCTTAAAGACAAGTTAAGTCCCAGGAGTTTAATCAAAACAAAACAAAGCTGGCTCAGCGCCTGTGGCTCAACAGGCTAAGGCACCAGCCACGTACACCTGAGCTGCAGGTTCGAATCCAGCCCGGACCTGCCGAACAACAATGATGGCTGCAACCAAAAAATGGCCGGGCGTTGTGGCGGGTGCCTGTAGTCCCAGCTACTTGGGAGGCGGAGGCAAGAGACTCGCTTGAGCCCAGGAATTGGAGGTTGCTGTGAGCTGTAATGCCACAGCACTGTATCC
>CAUYON010202545.1:0-15168 GCA_963573935.1 Arctocebus calabarensis
TCTTATAACTGTGTCTTGTCCCCAAGAGGTGTGTCACACACCGTGACACCCCACTGCCTCTCTCCTTGCCTGTCACTGTACCTCATTCCCCTATCCCCCTCCTAGTGCTAGGTTATCATTTGTCCTCATATTAGTATTGGGTACATAGGATTCTTGCTTCTCCATTCTTTTGATGCTTTACTAAGAATAGTGTGTTCCACATCCATACAGTTTAATAACAAAATATGTAAAGTTGCCATCTTTTTAATGATTGAATAGTAGAACACATAACACCACTTGTTAATCTAGTTCTAGGATGGTGGGCATTTAGTCTATTTCCTTGTTTTGGCAATTGAACATTGAGCTGATATAAATAGTCTAGTGCAAATGTCATTAGGATCAAAGAATTTTTTAATGGAATTGGATAAAGAAGAACAATCTAATCCTACACTCAGCGGAAGAAAAGAAATACCCGAAATCAAATCAGAGATTAATAAAATTGGAAACAATAGATTCATTAAGAAAACTAGCAAATAAAAAGTTGATTTTTTAAAAAAATTAATACAATAGATAAACCTTTAGCCAGACATACTAGATACAGAAAAGTGAAATCTCTAGTAACCTCAATCAGAAATATAAACGGTAATTAACAACAGATGTTGAAGAGATACAAGAGATTAACTCTGAGTACTACAAGAATCTATGACCAGAAATTTGACAATGTGAAATAAATGGATCAATATTTGGAATCACAATTAACAAAGATGAAATAGATCTCCTGAATGGATCTATTTCAAGCACTAACATTAAAGGAACAAGCAAAACCTCCCAACAAAAGAAGACCTGGCCCAGCTGGCTTCACACCAGAATTCTCTGAAACATCCAATGAAGAATTTATACTGCAGAAATTATTCCAAAAAATTGAGGAGGAAGGATCTTCCCCAACACGTTCTACGAAGCAAACATCACCCTGATACCAAAACTAGGAAAAGACCGAACTAAAAAGGAAAACTTCATACCAATTTCACTAATGAAAATACATGCAAAAATTCTCCATTAAATACTAGCCAATAGATTATAGCTTTTCATCAAAAAAAGTCATACATCATGATCAAGGAGGTTTCATTCCAGAGATTCAAAGGCTGGTTTAACACACTAAAGTCCATAAATGTAATCCATCATATCAATAGAAGCAAAAACAAAGACTATAAGATCCTCTCAATAGATGCAGAAAAAACATTTGATAAAATCCAGCATCCTTCTCTAATTAGAACACTGAAGAGTACAAGCATAAATGGCACATTTCTTAAACTGATCAAAATCATCTATGCCAAACTCACAGCTAATATTTTACTGAATGGAATAAAACTGAAAGTTTTTCACTTAGAACTGGAACCAAACAAGGCTGACCTCTATTGCCACTACTATTCAACATAGTGCTGGAAATTCTAGCCAACGCTGTCAGGCAAGACAAGGAAATAAAGGGCATCCGAAAGGGAGCAGGGGAGGTCAAACTCTCCCTCTTTGCTGATAATATGATCTTATACTTAGAAAACACCAAAGACTCAACCACAAGACTCCTGGAAGTCATCAAAAAATACAGTAATGTAGCTTGGTGCCCATAGCTCAGCCTGGCCCAGGCCTCCTAAATAACAATGACAACTGCAACCAAAAATAGCTGGGCATTATGATGGGCACCTGTAGTCTCAGCTACTCAGAAGGCTGAGGCAAGAGAATTGCTTAAGCCCAAGAGTTTGAAGTTGCTGTAAGCTGTGACACCACAGCACTCTACCAAGGGTGACATAGTGACTCTGACTCAAGAAAACAAAACAAAACAAAACAGTAATGTCTCAGGATATAAAAATCAACACCCACAAATCAGTAGCCTTTGTATATGCCAATAACTGCCAAGATGAGAACCTAATTAAGGACACAATTCCCTTCACAGTAGGTTCAAAGAAAATGAAATACCTAGGAATATACCTAACAAAAGAGGTGAAGGACCTCTGTAAAGGTCCTAAGAAAAGAAATAGCAGAAGATATTAAGAAACCCTAAGAAATGAAATAGCAGAAGATATTAAGAAACCCTAAGAAAAGAAATACCAGAAGATATTAACAAATGGAATAACATACCATGCTCATGGCTGGAAAGAATCAACACTGTTAAAATGTCTATACTTCCCAAAGCAATCTACAGATTCAATGCCATCTCTATTAAAATATCAACATTGTACTTTCAAGACTCGGAAAAAATAATTCTTTGTTTTGTATGGAACCAGAAAAAATTCTGTATAGCTAAGGCAGTTCTTAGTAATAAAAACAAGGCCAGGGGCATCCAGTTCTCCCAGTACCATTTATTGAACAGGGATTCTTTCCCCCATTGTATGTTCTTGTTCGGTTTATCAAAGATTGTACAAAACTGATACATGGACCCGCATCTCCTCCACTCACAAAAATTGATTCAAGATGGATAAAAGACCTAAACTTAAGGCATGAAACAGAAAAATCCTCAAAGAAAGCATAGGAACACTTGGAGATACTGGCCTGGGGAAAGACTTTAGGAAGAAGACTTCCATGGCAATTGCAACAACAAAAATAAACCAAAGGGATTTATTTAGACTTAAAAGCTTCTGTACAGCTAAGGAGACAACAACCAAAGCAAACAGACAACCTACACAATGGGAAAGGATATTTGCATATTTTGAATCAGACAAAAGTTTGATAACTAGGATCTACGGAAAACTCAAATTAATCAACATGAAAAAACCCAACAATCTCTTCTGTCAATGGGCAAGAGATGAACAAAACCTTCCCTAAAGAAGACAGATGAATGGCTAACAGACATAGGAAAAAATGCTCACTGTCCCTAATTATTAGAGAAATGCAAATCAAAACCATCCTGAGATACCATCTAACCCCAGCAAGAATGGCTCACATCATAAAATCCCCAAACTGCAGATGCTGGCATGGATGTGGAGAGAAGGGAACACTTTTACACTGCTGGTGGGACTGCAAACTAATACAACCTTTTTGAATGGAAGTATGGAGAACCCTCAAAGAACTCAAACTAGAGCCCCCATTTGATCCTGCAGTCCCATTATTGGGCATCTATTCAGAAGAAAAAAAAGATCGTTTTACCATAAGGACACTTGTACTAGATTGTTTATCGTAGCGCAATTTACAATTGCCAAAATGTGGAATCAGCCTAAATGCCTACCAACTCAGGAATGGTTGAACAAGCTATGGTATATGTATAACATGGAATACTATTCAGCCATTAAAAAAGATGGAGACTTTACATCTTTTCTACCAACCTGGATGGAAATAGAAAACATTATTCTTAGTAAAGCATCACAAGAATGGAGAAGCAAGAATCCTCTGTACTCATTTCTGATATGAGGACAACTGATGACCTAGTACACAGTGGGGAAAGGAGAAAGCAGAGAGTGGGAAGAAGAGAGGGAGTGAGGGGGGGTCACAGTGTGTGACACACCTTTTGGGGGCAGGACACAATATAAGAGGGACTTTACCTAACAAATGTAATCAATGTAACCTGGTTCAAAAAACTAAATAAAAAATAATTGAGAATAAATAATAAGGTTTCTTATTCATTAGATTTAATGGCACTATTTCACAAAAGTATGCTTTATATATAAATCTTAAAAAAAAAAAAAAAAAAAAAAAAAGAGCAGCAATGGAAGGCAAGCCTCAAGCACTTTCAAGCCTGCTTGTGTCATGATTGTTCATAACATACTGGCCAAAGGAAGTTCTATGGCCAGGCACAGATTCATGACTGTCTCTTTGATAGTAAGAGTACAAAATCATAACACAAAAGGGCAAATACGTAGTGATGAGAAGAATTTGTGGTTATTTATTATAATCCCTCACATTGCAAAGTGTTATCGGTTCCCCATGGTTTATGGCTAACTATATTGCCTTAAGAACTTTATCACTTCATAACACATAGTAGCATACTAAAAGAATAAGAAAGTCAAACAGCATTTAAACAAGCATTTCCCAAACTTATTTGGCCACAAAACACATTTTTCAAGGAGCAGTTACCTATAAAAATGAAAAATCCATACCATTCCACATAGTCTACTCTATTAATTTACTATCTATTTGGATTACTCTGTTTTTTGTTTTGTTTTGCACTAACAAAAATTGTAAAACACCAGTCGATGATCAAGAAAACCGGATACTGAAATGCTTATATAAAATTAGGTAAAGGATACAAACTATGCCTGACTCTGTAACAAGGCTCTAAATTTTTAAGTAATTGTAACATTAGAGCTTTTACGAAATTATGTACCCATGAAAATACCTTTACAAAAGCTAAGAAAGTCAGATAAGAAATTACAGCATCAATTTAAAACAAAAATAAGAAAACTTGCACTGAAGGCATTAGAAAGGAAAGTTTCACATTACCTACTTCATCTCACACCAAAACCCTAGCAGTGCAGTACAGACAAACATACTCTCCACTAGGCAAGAGAATGAGGTAAGAATCCAACCTGGCCACAATTCCAGTACTAGGTCCACCCCAGCCAAGTCAGGAACCATAGCCCCAGGCTGGATCCCCACAGACTCAGGCTCTAGGCTTGTCTCTAATAATTAGGTTTTCTCTCTCTCTCTCTCTCTCTCTCTCTCTCTCTCTCTCACACACACACACACACACACACACGCAAACCTTACAGTAATTACACAAAAGAAAAAGGAAATCAAATATACCTCTACAAAATACCACATCAAAAAAGAAATCGGGGGTGGGAGGTTGTGGAGGAAGATGGCACACTAGAGACATCTTGCCATCCACTTGCAGCAAAATGGGAAAGAGGACTCCAGCTACCTCTGGCTGGGGGAACCTACCCAAGGACATCACTCCAGGGGCACAGTGAAGCAGTATGGGACTCCAGGAAGCACCAAGGAAGTCTGGAGCTGAAGAAAAGCAGCACAGAGGTAAGTGCCTGGGTACGAGCAGGGGCCACCTAGCCAACCCTCCAGCAGAGAACTGGGGATGTGAAAGGACTGTCCTCCAGTTTTTTTGATTTTGGGCTAAGCCTTTTGCTGAAGCCGCCTTGGAAGGCTTAAACAAGTGAGAGGACTTGAACTGTAATCCAACAGCCAGGATTGCATAGCAGGTGGAGTGGATCACCTATTGGCTGGGCTACTAGCAGGGTGCTGCAATTGTGGGAAGACAATGAGGTGGGGTCCTTCTGTATGGCTGCCTCTAGCACACTTGCTGAGCTCAGGCAACCATCCTTGGGGTGAGTTGAGTGGCTCCTGCACCCTTGGGAAGGCCACTTTATTGTCAGGGGACACTGCTTGATGTGCCTCCTAAGAAATTTGGCAAGAGCTTTAGGACACTAATCCCATGGGGATTGAATGCTGATGAAGTGACCAAAATGAGTCAGGAAGATAGGACCGGTCTCCTCTGCAACTAGAGAGTAGCATCCAGACCCCATTTTATATAGCAAGACCAGAATGTGTTCTCCATCTTCTAACACCACAGTGACATTTGGTGTCCAGGCAATACATTGCAACATATACATATATTTATACACATATATATTGTTACTTTAATTTTTTGCTCTTTTCTTCAATTTTTCCTCAGGTGGTGATGGTGGCTGTTTTTTGTTTTATGAGGGAGTTTGGGTATATTTTCCTCTATTTTTATTATGGTTTTTTAGCCCCTTTTATTCTTTCTTTTCTCTCCCGTTTTCTCGCTTTTGGTAAAGATTTTTCTACTTTTCTCATTTTTCCCACATAAATTTCTCATACACCAACTGAGATACACCTTTCTTTTTTCTGTATCTTATATAATTGTATTTTAATTGTCTTAAATCTATTTCTTTTTTTTTTCTTTTATCTGAGCACTGGAAGGTCATGGCATTGGTCTGGCTCAAGGAAGCCAGGAGCTCAAGGTCTCAGGGGTCCTTCTAGCTTTGGCCTTTGGAAAGAGAGTATTGGTAAGGTTCCCACTGTGACATACTTTTTTATTTTTTTTCAATATTTGGTGGAGCTGGGGTCTTGCTTTTGCTTAGCCTAGAAAGAAGCTCCTGACTTTGAGGAATCAGCCCAGCCCAGCCCACCAAAGTTTTAAAGTTGCAGGTGTGGTCAAGCACCTTGCCGAACACCACCATTTCTCTTATAGGTCCCTTTATCTCCTACTCTTCAATTCTTTTCTTTAACCTCCTCCCTTCTTTTCTCTCTTTACCTTTTTCTCTTCTTTCTCCATTCTCACTCTTTACTCTTATTTTTCTTTTTGGCCTTATACCAAAAGGTCACTTCAACACCTTAGCTCTAAGAAGAGGTAATTTAAAACAAAAAAGTAGAGGTAGAAAGTGAACAACAAAACACACATGGGGAGGAACCAACAGAAAAATTCTGGCAACATAAAAAACCAAAATAGGATCAGTGCCTGTAGCTAAGTGGTTAGAGCCGGCCACATATACCAAAGATAGAAGGTTTGAACCTGGCCTGGGCCTGCTAAACAACAATGACAAATGCAAACAAAAAAATAGCTGGGCATTGTGATGGGTGCCTGTAGTTCCAGCTACTTGCCCAGGCTGAGGCAAGAGAATCGCTTAAGCCCAAGAGTTAGAGTTAGCTGTGAGCTGTGACGCCGTGGCACTCTACCGAGGGTAACATGAGACTGCCTCAAAAAAAAAAAAAAAAAAACCAGAGGAATCCCTACCACCAAGTAGCTACCACAGAGGATTCTATAAATAGAATACCTACAGATAATTAATGGAAATGACAAAAGGGAATTTAAAATATGGATGGCACAAACAATAAAGTGCATTGAGAGGGAAGTGGAAAAACAAAACCATAAAAAATGGATAAACAATATGAAGACTACAGAAAGGATATGGCAGAGGTTAAGGAACTGAAAGAGTCAAGTAGGCAACTTGAAGATACAATAGAAAGTATACAATAACAGATTAGACCATGGAGAAGGAGGAATCTCAGAGCTGGAGGACAAAGCTCTTGAGTTAAGCCAGGCAGTTAAAGAGACAGAAAAGAAGGGAAAGCCCAACATTTGCTCAGAGAATTATGGGACTTCACAAAGCATTCAAACATATAAACTATAAGTATCCTTGAAGGGGAACAAGAATATCCTAAAGCAATGGAAGCCCTGCTGGAGGATATCATGAATGAAAATTTCCTCAGTTTTGCTAAAGATTCAAAAATACTCCTTTTGGAGGGATATCGAACCCTGACTGTCTCAACACAAATAGAGTAACATCAAAAAACACTGTAATAACCCTGTCCAAAGTCATGACAACAATGAAAATTCTGCAAGCAGCCAAGAGTAAGGGCCAACTGACCTACAGGGCAGATCTATCAGGATGACAGCGAACTTCCCAACTAAAACTTTCTAAACCAGAAGAGAATGGTCATCTACTGTTAAATTTCTTCTTTTTTTTTTAAGAGACAGAGCCTTATTTTGTCGCCCACAGTAGAGTGCTGTGGCATAGAGTTCACAGCAACCTACAACTCCTGGGCTTAGGCGATTCTCTTGCCTAAGCCTCCCAAAAGTAGCTGGGACTACAGGCGAAACTTCTTAAACAAAATAATGTTTAGCCCAGAATTCTGTATCCTGCTAAACAAAGCTTCAAAAGTAATGGAGAAATCAAATCATTCACTGATATATAAACATCAGAAACTTGCCACAAGACCAGCTCTACAGGAAGTACTTAGACCTACTTTCCACACTGAATATCACAATAGATCACCAGCGAAGTAAACACCCAGAAACTAAAGAATAAAACCAAGCTTCCACAATGGTGCAAAGGATAAAACTAACCAATGGACTTTCATAAAACAATATGAATGGAACCCTGCCACACTTATCCATTTTCTCAATAAATGTAAATGGCTTAAATTTCTCCACTGAGGAGGCACAAGCTGGCTGATTGGATGAAAAAACACAAGTCACCCATATACGTCTCCAGGAAATACACCTAACTTAGAAGGACAAAATAAGACTCAGGGTAAAAGGCTGGAAAACAATATTTCAGGTAAATAGAAACACGAAGAAAGGAGAGATTGCAGTCTTATTTTCAGATACAAGTGAATTTAAAGTAAAGTTAAGAAAGACAAAGATGGATACTTCATACTGGTCAAGGAAACAATATAACAAGAAGACATTTCAATTCTAAATATTTATGTACCCAACTTAAATGCTCCCAGATTTATGAAACAGACCTTGAAGGGTCTTAGCAATTTGATATCCTGTAACATCATAATAACTAGGGACTTTAACATCCCTCTGGCAGAACTGGACAGATCCTCTAAACAGAAACTAAACAAAGATACAAAGGACCTAAATGTGGCCTAAAAACAAATGGGCTTAATAGACATATTAAGACAGAACACACCATCCCAAAGCTAATGAATATATCTCTTGTCAACCAGTGGAACATAGGATACAAATCAAACCTCAACAAAATCAAAAGAACTGAAATTATACCCTGTATCTTCTTGGACCACAAGGCAACAAAAATTTTTATCCGCACACAAAGATATGGAAATTAAACTATCTTATGCTGAATGACTACTGGGTCAGGAGATAAAGGAGGCAATTATTAAATTCCTCAAACAGGACAACAATGAAGCTACAAGTTTCCAAAACCTATTGGATACTGCAAAAGTAGACCTAAAGGAAATCCATGGCATTAGATGCCTACATCCAAAAAATAGAAAAAGAGCACATCAACAACCTAATGAATCATCTTAAGAAAATGGAAAAAGAAGAGCAATCTTGGGGTGGCACCTGTGGCTCAAAGGGGTAGGGCACCAGCCCCATATCCTGGAAATGGTGGGTTCAAACTCAGCCCCAGCCAAAAACAGCAAAAAAAAAAAAGAAAGAAAGAAAGAAAAGAAAAGAAAAGCAATCTAATCCCTAATACGGAGTCTCATTCTGTTACCCTAGGTAGCGTGCAGTGGCATCAACACAGCTCATAACAACCTCAAACTCTTGGGCTCAAGCAATCCTCCTGCCTTAGATTCTCAAGTAGCTAGGACTACCAATGCCTACCACAACTCCTGGCTTAGCTAATTTTTCTATTTTTAGTAGATACAGGGTCTTACTCTTGCTGGTCTAGACCTCCTGAGCTCCAGTGATCCTCCTGCCTCAGCGTCCCAGGGTGCTAGGATTACAGGTATGGGCCACTGCACATGGCCAACACATTTGTTAAAATGACCCCAAAAGCATAATTAATAAGAACAAAAATAGAAAAATGGGAGTGCATCAATCTAAAAAGCCTACACAGCAGAGTGGAGATAACCTGTAGAAAGGTCTGTGAAGCACACATCACGTAAGAGGTTAATATCTAAAACATACAAAGAACAGTTCAGTAAGAAAAAAAACCAAAAAGCTGATTAACAAATGGCCAACAGGTATATGAAAAAATGTTCAACACCACTGATCACCAGGGTAATGCAAACCAAAACCATAATGAGATATCACCTCCTAGCTATTATTAATAGAATAGTCATTACCATAAGATGAAAGATAACTATTGGCAAGAATGTGGAAAAAAGAATGTTGTCAAAAACATTTACCTAGGTAAGTAAATATATATAATACATATATAATGTAGTATGTATATACGTATAATATATATTTGTAGTATTACTTTGAAATGCATATATTATGTAAATATATATTTCTAGATTTATATGTAATTATACATTTATATTACATATATGTATAAATCTATATTATATACACATATACAGGGTGGCCATAAAGTTCATGTGCAATTTTAAATTTAAACATGTTATAGGTAGTATATTTTGAAATCAGGTAGCATGATGCCTCCAGCTTCATTCTTTTTGCTAAAGAAAAAATATAACTACACACAAGAAAAAAGCTGAATATTTTCAAATATATAAGAAATGTGTAATTTTGTACACTATTGGTAGGAATATAAATTGGTATAGCCATTATGGAGAACAGTATGATAGTTCCTTAAAAAATTAAAAATAAACCATCAATGCCATTACTAGGTATATATCCAAATAAAAATCAGTAACTTGAAGAGGTATCTGCACTCCCATGTCTCTACAGTATTATTCACAATAACCAAAATATAGAATCAATCTAAGTGTTCATTGACAGATGAGTTCCATATACACATTATGGAATATTATATACACTTTAAAGAAAATATCGTCATTTATAATAACATGAATAAACCTGGGGAACATTATACTAAGTGAAGTAAGCAAGGCACAGAAACACAAAAAGTTGAACTTAAAGAAACAGAGTAAAATAGTGGTTGCCGGGGACTGCAGGGTGAGGAAAAGATATGTTGGTTAAAGGATACAAAATTCCAGTAGTGTAGAATGAATAAGCCCAGGAGATCTAATACACAGCACGAGGACTATAGTTATTATATTGAACTATATGCTTGAAATTTGCTAAGAGAGATCATAAATGTTCTCATTATACACAAAAAAAATCCTAACTGTGAGGTGATGAATATGCTAATTAATTTGATTACAGTAATCATTTCACACTGTATCCTACTTTAAAACATCACATTGTTCACCATAGAAATATACAATTTTTGTTAATTATACCTCAATAAAACTGGGGGGGACTTCAGAAGCAACAGGACTACTTCAAAACAGAGAAAGAAATGGAACAATATTGTAAAGGTGGAGAGAAAGAACAGTCACAAACACCCATTCTTCCATCAAAGTTCTTCTAACAGACAGTTTAATCTAAATTTTCCCCAATCTACACTAAGACATAGACATTCTCTTTATGCAGAAGCCTATAGTAACAGCCCATCCTCTACCTCAATATAATGCAGGACAAACTGCCAACACCTTATGTCAATGTTCATTTTCTAGAAATGTTAACATATTCAAAAAGAACTATAAGGCCATTTTTTCCCTAAACATTAGGCTCATTGGTATTATGGGGAATATAACAAAAGATGCACACATAAAAGGTACTTCTGTTATCCTTGTGTTATTTTGACTGAGAACTTTTTGCTAGGACTGCCATTGATGAATTATATGTAAAAGAACTCAAGGAAACATTAGGCATCATTCATTTACAACTAGATTTTTTTGTTTTAAAATTACCATAGTTTACATCTTCTAAAGCTAAACCTTTTGTAATTCATATAGAACCCAGCAATTTCACTCTAGGCCATTTATTGTAGAGAAATAAAAACTTACATTCACATCATGCCTATACACGAATATTCATAGCAGCTTTAATAGTAATAACCAAAAACTAGAAATAGCTCAAATTTCCTTCAACAGGTGAATAGGTAAAGAAACTGCAGTTCATCCATCCATGCCATGAAATGCTATTCAGCAACAGAAAGGAACAAACTATTGACACATATGACTTGGATTAATCTCCAGGGAATTATAGTAAATGGAAATCACTAATATCAAAAGGTTGCATACTGTAAGACTACATTAAAATTTTAGAAATGAGGGTGGAATGAGGTGGGTATTATTATGAAAAACAACATGAGGGATCTTTATGGGGATGAAGCTGTTCAGTACCTTGACCATGGTGATGAATATACACATATAAACCTTTATATAAGATAAAATAGTTCAGAACTAAATATATACATGTGCATACAAATGGGTGTAAGTAAAACAAGGGGAATCTGAGTAAGATCAGGTGGCTAACATGTAGAGAATACATATTTTATAAATATTTCACAAAATTCTGCAATGAATCTTACTATGGATAGTCTGCTTATGGTGCTGATGTTTTGCAAGATGTTATTGCCACTGGAAAAAACGTAAATGATACACAGGATCTCCCCTATATTACTTCTTACAACTGCATCAACATCAAATTTACAATTACCTCAATAAAAATTAATTTAAAGCATTTTTTTTAAGTTTAGCTTTGGAAATTAGTCTCAATTTCTTTTGGACTTTGAATTAATAGTGTGGCTAGTGTTGAGTATAAATGACTTACATTTGGGACATCAATTGCTACCTCCCTCATGGCACTGGGCCTGATGGCATTCATTCCCTGCAAGAAATCATTCAGAGTGATCTTCACCACACCAGCAACTTTGCTATCAGGGAGGTTAGGCTGTTTCCTCAGGACTCTCCGCAAGGCACAGAGACCTACAAAGAGGAAGTAACACAAGATTTATCTTTTTCTCTACAAATACAGACTAAACAGTCAATGATAAAAATACAAACACTTTGTATATTATAGCATTAACAATATTTTGTGCTTGTGTGAATATACAGAGTCAGGGAATAGGTGGGGGGAAATGGTAGAATGCAGAGGACAAAGACATAAACCCACATGCTTAGTTTTGGCAAAGTTAGTATGACAAACTGATAGTAAATATGATAACACAAATATTTAACAAATATAAAATGGGACTTTCAAAACAATAGCCATTAAAAACATGAGGCCTTAAAGGTTTATCAAAATAATAGGGAGAACTTCTCCAAGAGTAAGATGTTAAAATAACAACATGCTTTTGCCCTTGCCCTTTTTGTAAATATATTCAAACTAGAATCAGAAGGATTCTGAGGTATTGGAATAACATCTGAAAGGAAATATTCAGTCACCAGTTGAAAATGTGTCTTTGGAACACAAGAGAAAAAAGCAGACTTCAGAGTTACATGCACACAAGGTCTGATATTACAGCAGAAGAGATGTGTAAGGGGAGGCTAGTGAGAGATCAAGGATGGAGGAAATAGGACAGAAGGCTCAATCTTAGTAAAGCCTATTATTTGGAGAGCACAGAAAGAAATCAAGGTTTTAAAAAAGAACAGGAAGAGACAGAAGAGTACAATCAAAATAACATACTAAAGGAGCCAAAAAGATGGTCAACAAGTTGAGAGATCCAAAATAAAAGATATATACCCAAAGGTCACCATACATACGGAAAATGAGAAATTCTAACTAAATACACCTTTATTGACAAATGTTCATTACAAAATTGTTTACAAAGAGGTGGTCAACATGTAAAGAATACATATTTTATAAATATTTCATAAAATTCTATAAAGAATATTTTATAAGTACTGGTACTTTTAGCTACAGTTTCCCATTTTCCCTATGTAGAATGACTTTTCCGACACCCTGTGATAACAACCTCTAAGGGGTAGTAAAGTCTCTATGTCAGCAGTTCTCAACCTGTGGGTATTGACCTCTTTGTAACAATAAAAATATATCCTGCATATCAGATATTTACATTACCATTCATAACAGTAGCAAAATTACAGTTATGAAGTAGCAACGAAAATAATTTTATGGTTGGGGGTCACCACAACATGAGGAACTGTATTAAAGGGTCACGGCATTAGAAAGGTTGAGAACCACTGCTCTATGTGCTTTTTGCATTCTTTACAATGAGGGGCTACACTTCTGTTCTAATGCACAATGAAATTCCACTTTGAAGAATTTTAAGAGATCTTAAAGTTCTCTGAAGAACCTGAGTTGCCCTGATACATCAGCTAGTTCCCATCATTTTTTTAACCTCTCTTGTCTAAAATGTTACATCTCAAATTTTTACTAAATTAAAATCATCTCAAGCTGTTACCCTGGGTAGAGTGCTGTGGAGTCACAGCTCACAGCAACCTCCAATTCTTGGGCTCAAGTGATTCTCTTGCCTCAGCTTCCCAAGTATCTGGAACTATAGGCACCCTCCACAAAGCCCAGATACTTTTTGGTTGTAGTTGCCATTGTTGTTTGGCAGGCCCGAGGTAGATTCGAACCCGCCAGCTCTGGTGTATGTGGCTGGTGCCCTAGCGGCTTGATCTACAGGCACCGAGCCAGAAGAATGTTTCTATACAGAAGACAGACCTGCTTGCTGCCTATTATCAAAGATATAGGTTCCATAAGTTCAAGGTTCTCATGGGAAGGGAGGGGAGGGGGGATGTTGGGGTGGAGGGAAGGTAATTGGTGGGGCCACACCTATGGTGCATCTTAGAAGGGTACAGGCGAAACTTAAAAATGCAGAATACAAGTGTCTTCATACAATAACTAAAAAATGCCATGAAGGGTATGCTAAACATTTTGATGAAAACATTTCAGATTGTATATGAAACCAGCACATTGTACCCCTTGATTGCACTAATGTGCACAGCTATGATTTATAAAAAAAAAAAAAAAAGTTCAAGGTTCTCCTCCCGTAATTCAACCTGGCTTGGATTGGCTAGCCCTCTGTGTCACTCTGTGAACACCGAAGCTTAGGGAACTAGTGCAAATGCTGTTATTATAGTTTCTTCTGTTGCTGTTAATATTCTGTCCTTTTTTTGACTCTTCTTTGAGCACTCATGGAATTTGTTAGTTTACAAGTAGGATAAAATCTCAGACCCTTCGGTTCTTGACATAAAAATAAACATTTATGTTTGCTATGGTTTAAAGGTTTTTTGTCCTCCCCAAAACTCAGGTTGAAATTAAATGTAATTCCTAATGCAAGAGTGTTGAGAAGTAGGAACTAATGCTTAGGTCATAAAGGTGGCTTCCTGGGGAATGGATTAATGCTTGAGGAAATGGACTCACTCACTCCTCTCTTTTGCTATGTGAGAAAGAGTGCGGTATTTCTCCCCTCCAGAGGCCAGAACATTCAAAGTACTACCTTAGAAACAAAGAGACTGAACTCTGACCTGCCAGCACCTTGACCATATACTTCCCAGTCTCCCAGATCTATGAGAAATAAATTTCTAATTTTTATAAATTATCTAATCTGTGGTACTTTGTTACAGCACACAAAACAGATTATGTTAAATTACGTTGTTTTATTCCTAAACATACTGATTAAGTAATGGTGCAGTAGCATTTAAAAAAAAAAAACTTCAATGATACAGATGGTCCCAACTTAAAATGGTTCAATATACAATGGTTTGATTTAGGATTTTTCAACTTTACAATGTTGCAAAAGGGACATGAATTCAGTAAAAATTGTACTTCTCTTGTGATGCTGGGCAGCGGCACCAAACCTCAGCTCCCAGTGAGCCACACATTTTTTTTTGTTGTTGTTAGAGACAGATATTTACTTTGTCACTTTCGGGAGAGTGCTGTGACATCACAGCTCACAGCAACCTCCAGCTCTTGGGCGTAGGCAATTCTCTTGCCTCAGCCTCCCAAGTAGCTGGGACTACAGGTGCCCACCATAACGCCCGGCTATTTTTTGTTGCAGTTTGTCTGGGGCCAGGTTCAAACCC
>CAUYON010202546.1:0-11577 GCA_963573935.1 Arctocebus calabarensis
CCCCCCTCCCCACCCCCATCTAACCAACCTGCTCTCCACCTCCCCACCCCCGTCTAACCACCAACCTGCTCCCTACCTCCCTACCCCCGTCTAGCCACCAACCTCCTTCCAGCCCCTCGTCTAACCACCAATCTACAGGGAACGGGAAGTGGACATGAACCCCTGAATGCAGCAGGAGACAGCAGTCAGCCAGAGTCCGGCTGAGACGTCCTCAAGGGCAAAAGACTACCCTTTTCCAGTGACTCAGTGGCAAATGACAGACCCTGCAGCCATAAACTAACAGTGCTGTGTGGGCTTATCTGGAGCTTGATACATAGTAAGTACATCAGAGGCCCAATTAGGGGTTGTGTGAAATCCCACGTCTGGGAGTTGCTTCAGAACCTTCTAGCAAAAAAGAAAAGGAGGGCAGGAAGAATCCAAAACACTGGCTACATGTGCCTCAAGTCCAAGTTGGAAAGCGTGGTTATTTTAGCAGTCTCTAACTTGAGTGTTATAGATATTTACAACGCCACATTAAAGCCTAACAATCTGCTCCTGTACAGGCAAGTCTCGGGTTAACCCACTCAGAGGAAATCTGTAGACAGAGGAAGGAAGCGTTTGTTTCTACCCACAGAAGGTCCAAGCAGACAGGAAGAAAGCTAGGGTGCTGAGCTGATTCACACCACAGCTCTGAAAAATACCCAGAAAAATAATCCTGCAACTGAGCAGGGAGCTTTTCCTCCCAGATGACCTTCTCCCAGCCTTGCTGTCAGGAGCTGCCCCCACCCATCACCCTCCCGCTGTGCTCCAGTCCAAACACCCATGTAAGTCAACACAGGCAACAGGTTTCCCAGGTGGCCACGATGGGGCCCTCGGATCAGAGGACGGAGGGCAAGACCCTCCTGTTGCCGTCCACCACGGAAAGAGAACTACAACCCCTGCCGGAGCTGCTGGTGTCTGTGCTCTGGGAGACGGCGCTGAGCCCCTTACCTGTGTGGTAGCCGTTGTCCGAGGTGTAGAAGATGTACGTGTTGTTGAGCTCCCCCGTGAACTCCAGTCTCCTGACTAGCTTCTCCACGAGGTCGTCCACTGAGAGCAGAGTTTGCCACCTGGATATGGATGGAGGGTGGAAACAGGGTTTCAGGGGCAGTAGCTGAGGCATCACTATCTTGTCAAAATACTCAAAAATAAAGATTCCCCCTCCTTTCTCCCCAAAACCTCAAAATCAATCTCTCCCCAAACTTAAATCCCAAATGTGTTGTCTAGTCCCCTCTGGTGCAAAAAACAATCAGAAAATTTCAGAGAATAATTCATTCATTCCAAAGTTAACAAAGAAATAAACTAGGCTTCTTGTAACCAGTTACCTTTCAACCTCTTGCCACTGGCAGTAAGAGCAGAGGCCATCACAAGAGAAAGCTGTTGGTCCAGCGAGGATGCTACAGACTGATTCAGAGGGGCCTGTGCGGCCAGAGAGTGTCATGATCTACACCAGAGCTGGCAAATCACAACCCACGGGCCAAAGCCTGCCTGCTGTTCATGAGGCTTTGCTGGGCGGCTTTTGTGCTACGACAGGGCTGAGCAGTGGGTATAGGCTGTGCGGCCTGCAGGCCCATGATGTTTACTATCCAGCAGCCCTCTGTTGACCCCTGGTCTAAACCAAATACTTCCTATGACAAAGTAATGGATTTTTAAAAATTGACTCAAGCGAATTCTTGAAAATTCCCAACAGCAAAGGCAAATTTTGCTCTAGTCTATGCCTTTGGATCTTTTGTCAAATTTTGGACTTCATCTTTTACCAATTGACCTTTTCTGTAAACAAAGGAAAAAAAATTCTACCAAGTGGTTCAAGTCTGCAATACTTTAACAAGTCCTAAAAATAGATGGTTTTATTAGCCCTAGGGTCTAAAGGCTGCTCACATGCCTGTAAATGGCCTGCCTCGGAGGTAGCAGGTGCCTCTCAGAGCCTTCCCAGACCTACCTCCCTGCTTTCATTCAGACACTCAGTATGAGCTGCCTTGGGGGCCGGGGGCTCAGAATCGGGCTGAGAAAGCAGTGGCAGCACTCACCTTTTCCTGAATGCGTCATCTAAGAACTGTATTGAAGAATTAGTCATCGGCGTCTTGGCTTGCCTAATTAACCAGTGCTTGTTCTAAAATGAGAAGAAAAAAGCTTTGCACCAAGCCACTGTAGTCAAATAAACCACTGAATTACTAAAATCGAAAGTAAGCAGGTCCATTTCATTCCCATGTTAGCAAAAAGGAACTAACTGGACCTTCCCTCCCTTCCCCCATGTTCCATGTTCCTAAAAAGGACAGGTCTGCAGATGAGCCTGGTGCTCGCTCTCCAGCTTCCCAGCACCCCGAAGCGTGAAACTCTGTGGCTCCTTTGTTGGTGGTGTTAGGAGACTTCAGAGAGAAGTTCCTGGCTAACTGGGAAGCTCCTGGCTAACGTGAGACTAAATTCACAACTCTGAGCTTATGTGCAAATGCACAAGTATCAACTTTACCTTCCCTCTAGGTTTTGCTGTAAGTCATCATTCTATCACCCTCTATTTTCCTACCCAAGATACTGATCATCTTAGATCAGTGGTTCACAACCCACAGGAACTGTATTAAAGGGTCGGGGCATCAGGAAGGTTGAGAACCATTGTCTTAGCTCCTTGGGGAAAATCCCACCATAGCACTTTCCTAAAACTTCACCTCCAAATCTGGAGGGGCCTTTCCATTTAGATATTATGAAAAAGTCAAATTTTTAATAACAAAAACATTTCCACATGCTGTTAATTCCCTCTCCTTCATCCATGAAACCCGAAGCCTCCATCTCTGAGACCAGGCTCCTCAGAGTGCTCATTGGTAACTTTGAAAAACGCAGGGTGGCCATCCTCCCTCAGGAAGGTCACGCCAGACTGTGAGCAACTCTGAGAAGCCCCCAGCAGAGCGACTCATTTAACAAGAGTTTCCAAACTCACCCCATCATGGGAATGTCTGAGAACAGCTTGGAATGGCCCTGAGTTAAAACCCACCGAGCTTTAAACTCATGTTGAACAAGCTCCTGCCTACCTGTGCCAGGCAGCGTGCCCACCTCTCCACGTGTCTGAGCTCAGACCGGAGTCAGGGGAGGACCAGAACGTCTCCCTGCTGGGGACTGTAGGTACCATGTGTGCTATGCGGGGTCTGCCTTTCAGACTCGCTCTCCCCACAACCTTACTAGCAGTTTAACTGTGGGTAACAGGCCTGAGGCAGGTGAGGTCCACCGTTGAACCAGGGACAGCTTATACTCTGCACCAAGGAAGTGTAAGTAATTGGCAAGTAATTGTGTGAGGCAAACATCTGGGTCCTTAGGCCTTTAATCGTGTCCCTGCTCTGGTTCACTTTTCCATTCAGCTTCTCTGACCACTCCCTGCCCACACAGGCTGCTGCAGGCCCAGACCTAGGGCACGTCCCAGCCTCTGCCAGCAGGGGGCAGCACCACGCAGAGGTTGCGAGGACGGCCTGAGAAGTATTCCCGTCACTGGGAAAGACGTCTTTCTCCACCCTTCCCCACTGGCTCTCCAGCTGCTCAGTGGGCATGTGGCAAGACCCTTTTCTGTCCTTGAGAAGATGACACTGGCTGCTGTCCTAGGCACAGGTGCAACTAGCTTTGGAAAACAGGGAAGGGAAACCCAGCAGGAGGCTCAGAGGCTTCCTGCCAAGTACATCCCAGAGTTAAATGTGGACGGCTAGCGACTCGGGGCTGGGGAGCTACCGTTCCATGGATGTTGAAGTTCTTGTTTCTTGGCGCCAAGACGTTCTGGAAAGCCTTCTGGTACTGCGGTGCGGCGATCCAGGGCGAGTGAGGCGCTGGAGTGGCGATCATCATGAAGAAGGGCTCGGAGTTGGACTTGTAGTCCAGGAAGTCCAAGGAGACGTTAGCCTGACACACACAAAGGTTTGTCACGTCCTCCTCCGTAGGAGTTGAGTCTGAATGGATAAACGCCCCCTGGTGGGCAGGGGTGCAGGGGCATGGCAGCGTTTAATCAATCTGAGCACGTGTGCTCACACAGCCGTAGGCAAACATGCTGCTGGAATATCCGTGTGTGGTTTTTAGGTAACACAAAATTGAAAGTTATCCCATCAGAAGATAGTAACTGATAATTTTACACAATCTAGAAAGGATGTTTCCCTCAAGGGAAAAAAGTGATTTGGCCATTTTAGAATTAACTTCCTTTAATGGAGCTTGGGATAAATACACGTGGTGCCTTAAAAAGTGTAAAAAAAGAGAGCCAACCTAATTCTGAACAGTAGGAAACATGAATTAAATCACCTTAGCCTTTTGAAAATATGTACAAAGCAGGTGTCATAAATTATTCCAGTGGAAGTAGCTAAGTTTAATAAATAATATAATATCCAAATACATCCCCTTAGGGATTTTAATTTATATGGACTTACGTTTTTCTTTTTTTTTGAGACAGAGTCTAACTATGTCACCCTCGATAGATTACCATGGTGTCACAGCTCACAGCAACCTCAAACTCTTGGGCTTAAGCTATTCTCTTGCCTCAGCCTCCCAAGTAGCTAGGACTACAGGTACCCACCATAATACCTGGCTACTTTTTGTTTCAGTTGTTTTATGTCATTGTTGTTTAGCTGGCCCAGGCTGGGTTTGAACCTGCCTGCCTCAGTGTATAGGGCTGGCACCCTAACCACTGAGCTATAAGCACCAAGCCCAGACTTACATTTTTCATTTGCTTATTGGAAGATATTTAAGAATACAATGGTACAATCAAAGGTAACTATAACCTTGAACTCCTGGCCTCAAATGATCCTCCTACCTTGGCCTCCCAAAGTGCTGGTGAGGCACTGCACCAACCCAGGGGGTGCTTTATGACAACAACTGTATCCTCCTAATGCTATTTTCCTTGCTGTAGCTAATTTTCATCTTGATTTATCCCTGCCACTAACTAAGACACACTGTTTCTATTTCCTGTCATTCTCCATCTAAGCTGCCTCCTTCCCAGTCCGTCAGCTTGCTCTTGGTTCCTCAGATACGCCTATGCCGGCCACACCCGCCTCAGAGCCCTACCCCCCGCCTGTAGGCATCTCTCTGGTCCGCCTAGTTCACTCTCTCCTCCAGGCTTCTGCTCAAACACTGCCGGCCGGTTCTCTGATGACCATCTACTGAGCCAGCTCGTGAATATGTACACATCCTTGCTGTGCAAAAACCTGCCACCGTCCATCACCTTCCGCGGAATCAGGGACTCTGATCATTTACTGCTACATCCTGTCACACAGGTGCTAAAGGACCTGGTGAAGGGACACTCTATGGGAGGCTGCCAGAGGCGCCTCAGGGCAGCAAAGTCCCCAACTCACCAGCTGCCAGGGGGTTTTATACATAAATGCACACTGCCAAAGACCCCCACAGGGATGGGGCTTATGAAGCTGCTACCTTTTGTGAGTGGAACTAGGTTCCACCAAGTAAAAACCTCTACGAAGTAATCTCTGCACTCACAGAGATTAACCTTCAGAAAGGGGATTTGCTGCTGGAATTTTAGGAACATAAGATCCAAACCTGGCTGATACACAAAGAAAAATACCCTCAGGAGTTTAATCAGCTGGAAATACTCACTGGCAGGTGGACAAGTCATGCCTTTACATAACCCAACACGAACAAGGAAGACTGGGTTTTCCAGGCAGTTTTCAATCATATGTGAACCTTAGCTGGGCGTAGTGGCGAGTGTCTGTAGTCTCAGACTATAGACTACGGAGCCCCAGAGTTTCCGGCTGCTGTGAGCTATGGTGCCACAGCACTCTACCCAGGGTGACAGAGTGAGACTCTGGTCTCAAAAAAAAAAAAAAGAAACTCGTACATGAGCCAAACCTGCAAGGACAGAGCCACGGAGCTTCAGCGACTCACCAGCACGTCTGTGAGGTAGTCCACGCTGTAGCTGGCACCGTGCTTCCGGGCCTTCCCATTGATGGAGAGGGTGTAATTATAGTATTTAGAATTCTTTTCCTATTAAAAAGAGAAAAGCAAAATTTGTTAGATCAGCACACAAAAAGAAAATCTGAATTCATGCTGGGATAAAATATACTCTGTTTAAATAGTGATAGGACAAAAAAAAGTAATTACTCAAGTCAATACTGAATTGGATTTTTTGACTAGGGTTTTATTAAAGACTAAAAGTATCAATAATATATTCTAGTTTAAAAGTATATTTTTAAACTTTATATATTTATATATATTTAATATATTAAACTTTACATATTTATATATATTTAAACTTGACCAGGTAGAACAGCAAACTACATTCCCAAACTTTGTGCAATGCAGGAAAACATCCTAGGAAGGGATGACTTAGGAGTGAACAGACTTTCTTATACAGGAGATAAAATGGCTACTGCAAACAAAAATGAAGTCGTGTCCACAGCAGAGACCTGGCTGTGTGTGGTCATCACTCACCAAGGCAAACCAGTAACTCCAGCCCAGGGGGACGTGCTCCAGGCCACCTGCAGCCGGGGCTCCATACTGAAAAACAAAGCAAGTCCATCAGGAGTCCTAATACACAACCAGACCAGAGGAAAGAGGAGACTTTGGATTCTTTCTATACCAGGGCATGAAACATACTAGGTGCTCAATTTTCCCAAACACATAAACTTATCAAAAAGTAAACCCTATAATCCTAGGAATTTCTCAAGCAGGAGTTGGCAAACTAAAGCCAATGAATCTGGCCTGACAAATATTCTGCACGGCCAGCAAGCTTAAAGTTTCTTTTAAGTGTTTAAAGACATAAAAACAAACCAAAAGGAAATTAATTGTGACATGTGACAGTTAAAGGAAATTTAAATTTTAGCAATGATATTGGAAGGCAGCCAAGCCCATGAGTGTCTGTACTGTCTGTGACCGCTCTTGGGCTGCGGTGGCAGAGTCACAACCCAGACACAGCCCGGGAGCCCACCACGTGACCTCCCCCCCCACAGGCACTCACCGCTAGGGGCTAGGCTGCCGACAGCACAGATCAAATAGTCCAACCGACCCTGTGACTGGTAATGGCCAGAACGTTCAGTTGATAAGCTACCAGCCTGTCACAGGCTGAGCACACCAAACCCACAAATCTGAAATACTGTGAGTGGTGTCATGGCCCTCAAAGGACACACCCACCGGGGCATGTGGATTCTCAAATGTGGAGTGCTCAGCCAGTGACTCCAAAATCCATAAAAACTGCCATCTGAAACACTTCAGGTCCCAAGCATTTTGGATTAGGGATTCTCAGTGGTACTTCAGTGTCCTGCCAATGGAATTTCCTCTGCAGCGCAACTGATCTGTTGTCATGACTGAGCAAAGATGCCACAGGCTGGTCCCCCCCCTTATCCCGACAAGGTTCAATGCTGCCCATTTAAGGCAGAGTTTAATTCCTGAAAGCGAATTTCTCTGAACCTCATAGTCTCCCCTAATTTATATACACGTTAGATTACTTCCAGAATACAAAGTGGTATAAGTTCTCTTTGCAGCTCAGGACCCAACCCAGGAGCCTACATCTAGACTTCCTGTTCCTCGTGATTCTTTTCATACTGACTCATCTTCCTTCAAACCCACAAGGCTACATGTTCCTCTAATTACTGGAGATAAGGAACAAATTAACAGCAAAGTCAGATCAGATGTTAAGATCTCCAGCCATGGCTCAGGGTCTGTAGCTCCGTGGTCAGGGCGCTGGCCACATATTGGGGCTAGTGGGTTCAAACCCCGGTTGGAGCCAGCTAAAACAACAATGACAACTACAACAAAAAGCCAGTTGTTGGGTGGGCACCTGTGTCCCAACTTCCTGGGAGGCTGAAGGAAGAGAATTGATTAAGCCCAAGAGTTGGAGGTTGCTGTGAGCTGTGACGCCACGGCACTCTACCCAGTACAACATAGTGAGACTCTGTCTCAAGCTTGTAAGAAAACATACACCCCTCTTTGTCTTGTACCCCCAGTTTTACCATAAGAGCTAATTCCCAAATACCTCCCAACAATCTCCTAAAGTAAAATGAGGGTGGTGTGACCCTGGCCTACCGGTCACAGGGAAATGACCTCCGCCTCGGCCTCATGCGTCAGTGACTCGAGGCAGCCTCAGAAACTTTCCCTTTATCACCGATCTCTCCACAGCATGCTCTCACTTGATAGAGGTCAGTTAAGCACTAAACTGTTGTAATTCAGAAAAGACACCAAGAATCTGAAGAAAGAGACGACGAGGAAAAAATTCTCCACTCTGATCCTGATAAGGAGAAGGGGACAGCCACAGGACAAGCAGAATTCCTGAGGACAGATGGACACCTGCAGCAGCAGCCCCAGCGGCAATTTCTACATTTGTCTTGCACCCCCAGTTTTACCATAAGAGCTAATTCCCAAATACCCCCAAACAATCTCCTAAAGTAAAATGAGGGTGGTGTGACCCTGGCCTACAGGTCACTGTCGGGAGGAACTCCCCCGGGACTGTCAGGAGGAAGCCCAGCACGGGACCCAAGTCACGCTGGCGGTCACGGGAGGAAGTTCTGGTCCGAAGGGCAGAGTTGGAGGAAACAACACCCACCAAAACCCTTTAACGCAGGGGTTCTCAACCTTCGTAATTTCACAGCCCTTTAATACAGTTCCTGTGGGTCATGACGGGTTGAGAGCTGCTGCTTTAACGTGAACTGACACAAAGAAAAAGTTAGCACGAATTATATTAATTCATGTTTTAAAAGCTATCATAAAAAAGGACGAGACCACTCAACATACCTCATTTAAATACTTCCCTGCAAAAAAGGTCTGGTAACCGCACGTGGATCTGAGGATGGCTGGGAAGGTGCTGGGCTCCTGGACCTTCTGCCAGGCCCGGCTGCTGCAGTTGCCCTCCAGCGTGTTGTTCACCACGTGGTGGTTGTGGGGGTACTTGCCCGTCAGGACGCTGGCCCTGCTGGGGCAGCACAGCGCACTCGGCACGTACTGCAGGGGCACAGGACAAAAGACAGGGTCACACCAGAGAGACGGGCTCGTTTCTAAAGAGAATAACGCAAGTCGATATGCTGACTTTACTTTTTTAATCTCTCACAGGATAGGGACTGTCTTTACTTATGACATATTTCAGACCTGGCCTGAGTCAAATGGCAGAGAAATTAAAGCAGATAAAACAAACCAAGATCACAGATCTCTTTTTCAGCTGGTTTCTTTCCTCAGGAGAACATAGCAGTAACTCTAGTCTCACCTAGTCTCATGCCACACAAATAATATTTGCGTGTAGCAGTGCAGCGTGGCAGGAGCTGGGGCTTAACAGCACAGAGAATGCTGCTGACTCCCACGCGACCCCCGAGTGCACACGCACCAGGGCTGACCTGCTGCTGGGTCCCACCCTGCACCACCTGCCGCCGTCACCACCAGGTTTCCCCAGGTAGCCGGCAACGTTTGTGTCCGTCACCACGTCACTTCACAGGAAGCATGAGCCAAAAAAGAGGGATCACTCCTTTAAATACTTAGCATTTTTTTGCCTTTCCAATTAGATTTGCATTTTTAAATACTGGTGGGGATGAACATCCCGAATGTGCGCTAGCCAGGGCGTCGACATCAGCGGTTTGGTTCAGGGGCTTTGCTTTTGTTTTCCTCCTGGACTAGTGGCCACGTGTGACGTAAGATTTAAGTTAGGGGGGTGGTGCCTGTGGCTCAAAGGAGTAGGGCACCGGCCCCATATACCGGAGGTAGTGGGCTCAAACCCAGCCCCGGCCAAAAACTGCCAAAAAAAAAAAAAGATTTCAGTCAGGAAAGAACTTAACAAAAGAACTTTGTCATGTTACAAATAGACTTCCACTTTTATTTTCACTTCTTAATTTTATTAGCTATTTGACTTCTGCCATTTTTAACATTGGCAACTCTGAATTCTTTCCTCTTTTTGTTTTCTGACCAATTTCATGGCCAGTATTCTTTACTGTGCCTTCACCTTGTAGTTTACAATCTCTGACAGGGCAATTACTGCCTTTAAAAAATTACCTTGATTGTTCTTATCTATTTATCATCCTGATAACTTTGGAATCACTTGATTCTAAAACAATCTGTAAGGATTCCAATTAGAGTAAAAATTTTACATTAAGTGGTTTCCCATAGAAAACAATGTACGTATCTAAGTATCCAGTGCTTCCATCACTCACCAAGCTTCCTAACTTAATCCATATAGGTTTTAACCGTCTGGCCACCCCCAGTTACTCCTAGATAATTTATAGTTAGCACTATTATGAATAGGATCTTCTCTGTACCCTCCACCTTCTATTTCTTTAATTGGTTATATGGAAGAAAGTTATTAATTCTTTTCATCACTATCTTAGTGAATTTTATTAATTTAAAAAGTTTTTTGGCTCGACACCTGTAGCACAGTGGCTATGGTGCCAGCCACATACACCGAGGCTTGCAGGTTTGAACCTGTCCCTGGTCAACTAAACAACAATGACAACCGCAACCAAAAAACAAATAGCAGGCACCTGTAGTCCCAGCTACTTGGGAGGCTGAGGCAAGAGAATTGCTGAAGCCCAAGAGTTGGAGGTTGCTATGAGTTGTGAAGCCACAGCACTCTTACCGAGGGCAACATAGACTCTGTCGCAAAAAAAAAAAAATTTTTTTTTTCAACAATTCTGTGTTTCCTAGATAGAAAATCCAAACTAGCAAAAATAATTTTTATTTTTCCAATATCTTACCTCTTATTTCCTAAGAGTCACGGCAGTGACTAAACAGTGGAGAACAGCATGAACGAGCTAGCAGGCTCTTATTCCATCCCTAACAACAATGCGTTAAGTTCAAAGTGCACTATTTGTTTGTAATATTCACAACAGGACGTGTTCTTCTAACAGTTTAATACATTATCAGGAAAGGATGCTAAAATTTCACAGGACTTTCGAGTATCTATTGGGATGAACACTTAAGTTCTGTTTTTTCAACCACTAGTTCATTGGTAGACCAGACAGTGACCAGGTGGCACCAGCAGTGCTGCCGTGAGCCCCTTCTGCATGTCGCGACAACTGGGAGGTGGACTGTGCTACCCTCATTTACAAGTGGGGAAAACAAGAACCAGAGAGGTCAAGTAACTTGCCCAAGGTCACACTGCTAGAAAAGCAACAGAGAGAGAATCCGGAACCAGGCCACCTGGCTCCCGGGTCTCCGCTGCCAATGATCTCCTGCACCGATCCTCCCTCCGTCCCTACACTGCCACTCACTGGGTTATGAGCAAGGTTGTGAATCAGTACTTTATTTTGGATCTTTGCATCCACATTTTTATATATTTATGTTACATTTTTTTTGGTCTGATATGTCAGGTTTGGCTATAATGTGGCTTTTATTACAGAACAGTTTACATAACAAATGTTATTCAATTTGTATGTGTGTATGTGTGTCCAGGCTTGACACAAATTCCTAGGTTCAAGCCATCCTCCCATATCAGCTTCCCAAGTAGCTGGGATTACAGGTACACACCCAGTTAAATGTTACTTGATTCTTTTTTTTTTTTTTTTTTTGAGACAGAGCCTCAGGCTGTCACTCTGGGTAGAGTGCTGTGGCATCACAGGTCACAGCAACCTCCAATTCCTGGGCTCAAGCGAGTCTCCTGCCTCCGCCTCCCAAGTAGCT
>CAUYON010202548.1:0-31178 GCA_963573935.1 Arctocebus calabarensis
TTATATAGTGATCAAGGAAATGCCATGAAGGATATCTGTAACAGTATGATCAAAATATTTCTGAATGTATATGAATCGTGCCCTGTGATTGCACCAATGTACATAATTATGATTCAATAAAATTATTAAAAAAAAAACTAAAATATGTTATGAAAGTAAAAAAATATATATATATTGGAGCATATCAAATGCCCATGAGCTTGTGAAGAAACCAGCTCACTCCCATATTTGTGGAAGTCATGTAGGCTGGTACAGCCATTGTGGAAAAGTATTTGGCGTTTTTGAACAACAAACAAAAATCTGCATGTAAATGCCCTACAATTCAGGAACTCCACATTCCTTGGCATTTATCTCAGAGACGTGGACACTTGTTATTCAGTAGAGGTTTGACCTAGCAGGTCTAGGATGTGGAAAATCTGTGCATTCCAAAGATGAGTGTGGCCTTGCTTGCTTCTGGAAGTAAGTCTGTAAGCCCTTGGAAAATCCTACCTATTCCTGATAGGACTGTCTTCCTGATGTGGGTCCTTGGGCTAAGGATGGTGATCTATGGTGGAATCCTTGAACAATGCAGTATCCATTTGACCTTCAGCCTGGTCAGCTTCATGGAGCTCTGTGAGTCCTTATAGAGAGTTGTTTGACTGGCCGAAGCACCATCTTGAACACCCCATTCTGAGCTGACAATGGTTATGTTCATACAAAATCCTAAACATGAATGTTGCCGGCAGGCTTATTCTTCATAGCATCCAAACAATTCCTTGGATGTACTTCAAGGAGCAGGTTTAGGCATTTTCCTTCACAGCCCTTTGGCAATAAACAGTTATCACTACATAAAGCCTTCTGAATTATATTCTGCTTACCGGACTATAATTTCCATAAGGAAAGATAGATTTTTGTTGTTGTCTTTATTTGTGTCTTGATTTGTGCTACAACATCACACCTGAAAACAAAGTAGGAGTTTAATACATATTCTCTATGTGAATCAGTTCATGTTATACTGAGCACTTGTTAATGTGAAAGCTGATAACTCTCATATGCATTTCAGACAGAGAGACTGATAACCTCCTATTCCTATTAAAACCATAATCATTTCCTTATTATAAATACATAGCATTTTAATTGATTTTCAACATGATCCAAGTATGTTATCATGTCAGGGATGTTCTCTCTTCTGTGTGTGCTGGAAATGAATGCTGGTTATACTTTCTCTCTGTGTGGTGGTTTTAGATCCTCCCTTGTAAAAAAGCAATTCCAGGCTAAGAATTATTTGAATAATGGAAAAAATTGATTCCAGATGTCACTTGGAAAAATGTTCTCTAATATTTTAGGAAGATTACCAGTAAACACATAGAAAAAAAGAGTTTGTAGCTCGTTTTTAGGTATATAAGAAATTCAATTCAGGAAAATATCAATATTACCTCTGCATACGTTACAATCAATTGAAATGTCATTATTTATATTTACACATGCTTCCATGCTTACATGCTTAGAAATATCTATAAAAGCTATTAAACAAGAACTGGTCATTCTTAATAAATGAGAACTCTTCCATTATAAATATTTCTATATATGTTTTAAAAAGATAAATACACACATATACATACGCACACACAAACACACACACACACACACATATATATATATATATATATATGTATAGTGCCAAAAGTTATAGACTTTATTAAAGGAAAAAATTTTAAGAAAGGAAAAAAACCTTGTTAAAATTGTAATGCTCAATATAGACTGATAACAAAAGAATATAAGTAACTCTGAGCACCTGTTATAATTGCTGAAGTCAAACACGACTTAAGTACTGCAAATTTAATACAGATTTTTTCTTTCTTAAAATGTGTATGCATTTTTTGTATACCCTCCTATATCTGTGTGTACAGATACAACATACATATGCATTCATATAAATATATATAAACACACACATGTGTAGATACACAAACATGCATACAGTCCAGTACTTTGTATGTATGGCTTCTGCATCTATAAATTCAGTCAATCTCTGACAAAAATATTTGAAAAGAAATTACATTTGTACTGAACATGTACAAACTTTTTTTCTTGTTATTATTCCCGACATAATATAGTGTAGCAACTATTTGTATAGTTTTTATATTGTATTAGGTGTTATAAGTGATGTAGAGGTGATTTAAAGTATATGGAAAGATATATATAGGTTCTATACAAATACTGTACTATTTTATGTTGGAGACTTGATTATCCCAGGACCAATCCCCCACAGATACACAGAGGCAACCTTATATCTCTCCATGAGTTAAAATTTTATAGGTCCCATCATTTTTTGTATTAACTTAAGAGCAAAATATCCAAATTTAAAGCCCAAACTCTAACTGCCATTCAATTATAAACATTGCTGTTACTTAATCTAGAGAAAAGCTTGATATTCGATTTTAACTTGGCATAAAATAAGGTACTTTAAGTGATGAAAAAGCCCATCTTTGAAAAGGAAATGTTGTGCAGATTAATAAAATTATATGAGAGGCACTTTAGTCTACTCAGAAGGATATTAAAAGGAAAATACATATTATTAACTGATTTAGAAACAGCTAAAATGGAACTTCTTAAATAGTAATTGCTGTTTTAAAATGCTTGAAGGACTTCAGGAATATAAAGTAAGAGCAGGCGACTCCTAGTGTGGACATTTGTTTCTAGTATGAGCTTAGTGGCAAGGAGCCCCCTTCACAGTCTCCAGTCACAATCTTCATGGGTGTCGTGTTCAGAGAGCACATCACCCACTGGCAAGCTGGCAGGTGTTTATTACTGCAAAGTAGGTGACAGTGTGCACCAGGACAGGTGAGCAGCCATAGAGCAACTATAGATGTGATTTCCTAGGGCACGAATTTTACTAACAGATTTGAGAGAAAACTAATGTTTTTTATGTTTAAACTAAACATGGCTGTATTATAAGTAGAATACAAAATTTGCATGAATTTTTCAAATAAATACAGAGACTTAAAAGAAATTGTACTCTTCAAGTTGGTTGTGAGCCTCTGGAGGTTCTCATTTACTTGCTTTTGCTATTAGAATAATTCAGTGGGAAAGTTTGTGAAACACTGCTTTACTGAGTCTTTGATATTTTACATTAAATACACATGAATATTTGCCAAGATGGTAGCCCTGCATAGTCTACAGAAACTCATTTATTTTTCTTTCCTCAGGACCAAATCTAGCCCTGATTTTAGTTGGGAAAACTTGGGATGCAGGGAAATCATTCCCTTTTACTCCTCTTTCTCTTCTTCCCCCCTTTGTCCCTTCCCATTTCTCCTGCTTTTTCCTTTCTCTCTCCTTTCCATACCTCCCCTCTTTTTCTCATTCATTCTTCTGTTCTTCCTTCAAATATTTATAGGAACTTCAAATCTCAAGCACTGTGATTGTAAAAATGGAAGATGAGAGTTACTACATTGGGAATTCTGCTTTAAGCTCCAGGATAGAATGATCTATATTTATTTATGCAGAACTATGTCGCTAGTGCCTTTTATGAAGTCTGGTATATATAAGGTGCTCTATAAATATTTATGAATAAACAAATAAAAGAATGCATAAGTGAATGTAATAAAATAATTACAAGTACACAAGCTATAATAACACATGTATTTTATTTGATCTTATTACTTGAGGGTTTTACTCACTAGTAAGTGAAGAAAGAGGAAGAACTGAGGATGGAAATTTCCGGTGACATGCTGCTGCTTCTGGAGAATTTATCTGTAGCCTTGAATAGTTATCTTGGTCTTGAATCGGGACCAAGAAATCTGGCAGGAATGGAAGAAAGGAAACAACACCTGTCGCTGAGGGAAGAACACATTCCAAGACAGTAAGGTAGGAAATGGAACAATGAGGTCAATAAATGATGGAACTCTTCCAGTGAGGCCAATGCAAAGGAGATTGGTGTTTGAAAGTAAGGATAAATTGGTTTGTAGCAATCACAAAAAAATTATATTGTGGCAAACAATACAAAGTAACCTGGTGTACCCTCCGAAGCCATTCCAAATGTTCCTTCCTTATCATTTGGTTCTTCCAAACATGCTTTCTCAGGGTTGCAAATGAATCATTTACCTCACCCACCCTTTAATGTATACCAATGGCTAAAGCAGGGGATTTAGAATCAAATTCCACAGCACATCTGAAGGCTATATCAATGCTGGGGCTATAGGGCATAATTTTTAAAGAGGGTGGTTAATGATTTCAGTGTTCATGCACCTGCTTTGAAGGACCTCCATCTGATTGTTCCATCAGTGATGGGTAGAGTGTTGTCAGAAAATTTTACTTTTCAAAATGGATGGGATATTCATGTCTACATATAAGATATTAAAAGTAGAACTGTTGGTAGGTTATATTGGTTTTCTATTATTGCTTTAACAAATCACCACACACTTGGTGGCTTAAGACAAACTTAATATCTTACAGTTCCTTAGGTCACAGATTCAACATGAGTCTTATTGGTTAAAGTCAAGATGTCAATATGACTACGTTTTCTCTTACTTTCTGAAAGCTCTAAGGAGAATACAAAGGGCAGGGGTGTGGAGATAAATGCTGGTTGTTTATTTCACCAATGCATATTTTCTCTACAGATGCAAGTCTCCTCCAAAAAGGCGGCTTGGCAGGGCTATTTCTGTCTGCAGGCCCTCTGAATAGCCATCTCAAATGATGCTAAAGATGTATATTTTGGGAGTAAAATATTTTTGGTTTCCTTTAGTTCCTTATTTGGAAATTTATTTTCAGAAAAATTTATCTTCACACACTGAAGTGGGATTTATAGGTATTGAGAGTTTGAGCTTAGAAGTTTTACAATAAGAAATAGGTAGATGGGGACAAAAACCTCGGGAGAAGCAGACAAAGAAAACTGAGTATAGTTTTTTACATATTCTCAAGTCTGTCTCTTAGTCTGGAGAATATGTCAGTTTGTTCAAACAGTTGTGTCCCATTCCCAGAGGTGACATTGTTAATGGGCTTTCAAAGTTACGCTTGTGTATGGGAGGTAAGCAAACAAGTCTTTAATAAGAAGCATATCCATGGAAACAGAAGAGAAACAAAGGTTAATGTCTGAAGTAGTCAATAAACCATTTTTCTAGCATCTCTGAAGCATCTGTATTCCGAGTGGGTAGGCAATCTGAGAGACGTTCCTGGACTTTAGTTGGAATCAGATGTTCCAGGGAACTTCCCAAAGTTTATATCAAGTTGTCTAGCTTCAATTTAGGAAAAAATGTTTTAATTTCTACTTGCTGAGGAACGATTAGGGTCATAAATTTGAAAAGGAGAATTTTATTTTTCATAGAAGTTTGCAGTCTGCGGGGTGGCCATTTTAACAGGCTAGGAAACAGCCTGAGCAGGAACTTTGAGGGAAGGGCATGGAAACAGGAATTCACGCTGAACGAGGTGGCTGAATGTTGGTATTTCACAAGCTGTGGTGATTATGGAAGAGAAACACGCGCGGGTGCAGCTGCGCTTCGCGCTGCTCCGTGGGGCGCATGCTCAGGAAGGGGACGCGCTCCCAGGACCTGAGGGGAGAGTTTGGCCCTCTGACGTCGAAAGGCAAAGCAGACACACAAAACCCTCCTCTGCACATCCTCTGTAGGCTGACCAGAGCCCCTCCACGGTCGGTGGCCTCTTTTCCAGGGAATGCTGGTGACTTGTAGAGCTGAAACCACAAAAAGGGCCAAGCTACAGTAGCCAGTTGATTTAAATAAGGGATGGAGCAAATCTTCTCAAAAGTCTGCTTCTGTTTAATTCTTAGAAAACAAAGCCTCGTAGCAGTTAAATGAAGCAGGATTGTTACAAAGTACGTCTTACCTTCCACCCCACCATGGCTGAAAACTTGGTTTTAAGATTTCTCTGAATCCCCCTGGCTGAGAGCGGAGTCTGTTAAGTTGGTTGGGGCCGTAGAATTTCATTTTTATTTCTCAAATGATTCCATATCAGAAGGGAAGAAGAAAAATTGGAAATAACAATCTGGAGAGTCATAGCCAGATATTGGAAGAAAGTAAAAATTTAGAATTTAGTACAGATTGCAGGTAAATAATAAAACCAGAGAGAGAGAGAGCGCACGCTAAAATCTAATAATGGGTATAATGTAGTTTTTTTTTAATTCCTAAAACATAATTCTCTTCTCTCCAGTCTTTCTACCAAGGATTAAATGATAACAAGGACAATTTATTTGCAAATTAAGTTTTAGGATTTTTATATTATATATATATAATATATATTCTCATGTTTTGTTTTCCAGAATCAAGAAAACATTTTTTTAAGTTATTTATAGCTTACAAAATTTGCTTAAAACATATTTTGGGGGGTACAATTGAAACATTTACCTTTATTTCAACTTGATTCCTCCAAAGTATGTGTGTGTATATATATATTTGGCCATGATATATTTGGCTTAATTATTCGCATGAAGAGCAACAAGAATTGTGATTGGCCACAGAGGCTCTTTGTAAGTTTGCTTTGCTAGAGGTTTTTTATAATATAGTTTGGATTAGACTTAAAAAACTTTCAAGACTTAGGAGAAAAGCCAAAGACTATATCTGAACATATGAAATGAATGCTATATTTGTACATATTAAATGAATTCTTCTCTTTTCAAGTTTCCCAAAACATATTGAGTTTTCTGGACCTGTCATAAAGTGACATTCTCTATCTACCACAAGGTCAGACACCCTATAAGGGGACCATATAGACAATGTATCAAGCCAGTTTCTCAACTCTATTCATTTTTTAAAATCAACTTCAGTCTCTGAATGCCGTTTGGTTACATTGGAAAACCTGGTATTTTAATCAAAGCCTGGAGAAAATAAGCAATGACTCCATCGTGTCCTGTTACAAAAGAAAATAAATTCTTTTTAAATTTATGCAAATAGCTGCCATAAAATAGGAATATACACAAGTAGTTTTGAATTTTGGAGGAATCAAGTAGAAATAAAGGTAAATGTTTCAATTGTGCCCACAAAAGTAGATTTTAACCACATTTTGTAAGCTATAAATAACTTTTAAAAAATGTTTTCTTGATTCTGGAAAACAAAGCATGAGAAGTACCAGCAACATTTCAAACAAAATAATTTATTAAAAATTACTTTAGTTCTTCATCACTTCAGTCCTATTCATTCTGCTTATTGTTAAGTTAGCAATTTTATGGGTTCAGTTTCCTCCCTCTTTTGAATTTATTTAAATTCTTAACCAGGTGACCTCTTACCCAGTCTTAACAAGGTGAGCCATACTCAAAGTTTTCAGAAAACTGTATTTAAGCATGCTTGTTATTGCCCTCTCCATGAGCCTCCATCAACACAAAACCCTTTAGGCTTTATAAAGGCCTTTTAGGAGAAAAAAATATGAATAGACCAATTTATTATAGTCAACAAAACTTAAAATGGTCATGGTTAAAGACATTATTGATGAAGAAATCTTGTTATTTTCTGTAGCTAACAATTTTACATAATAGTAATCATAACTGATAATGCTATATATACGAAGACATATTAGAATTTTTAAGAATCTCATACAATGTTGGAATACATATTAATATCATATTCCTACAAATACACCAAATAAGGACAGCACAGGGCACACCATATCTAGAATCTCTTTTTTTTTGGTACTGATGATACTCCAAAGGCGAATAAAACCTTTTATTATTTGTTAATACCATTAATACTAACACACAAATCTTGTTTAAAAGACAACACCGAATTCTGCAATAATATTAGTGTATTATAAATATGAAAGCTAATTTTAATGAAATCTTACAAAAAGATCCATCCAATCTTAATCAGCTTTAAATACACAAGATAAGATTTCCATAAACTGTTTAAAACTTCTTACAATATTTTCTATTTTCTTTCTTCTCTCAACTTTTTATATACATTGATTCCCAGCACTGCGGGAGGTGTGTCTTCTGGTCCAGCAGAGCTGTGGTGCCCAACCCCCAGGTGATGGTCTCTTAAGATCCGGCAGCACCGTATCATGGCCTGAGCTCCACCTCCTGTCCCATTCGCACCCCCAATCCCTACCTATAGAATAATTCTATAGAATAATTATTCTCTGTGAAAGTGGTTTCTGGTGACAAAAAGTATAGGCATGGACAGCTGTGTAGAGGAAGCAAGGTAGAAGGGAAAAATAAAAATAGCTGCTATCTCACTCTAAATAGACACCAAAATTTAAAATCAAAGGAATATCTAAGCAAATGACCCAAAACCAAAACAAAATAGTACATATGAAACACAAGAAGCCTTTTAGGCCTTTAAGCAAGGTCTCCGTAGAGGAGCAAAACTTATAGCCTTCCCCAAATCAAGACTGCTCTTGATGACAGCTCAAGAATATGAGTTTTGCTTGTCACAGGTGGAATACAAACCACATTTCTGTCCAGCCATATTTTTCAAAGTCTCAGCTTCTGGGCTGACTTTAGGCAAACATCTAACAACCCGTGTGGTCATTAACCAGTTCAATGTAAACATTCCAAATGGGATATAAAATCAGCACATTGTAACCCCATAAATGCAGTAATGTACACAGTTATGATCTAATTAAAAATAAACAAACAAAAAAAAGACTAGTAGGTAAGTCAGGAAATGAAAAGTTGTCCATTAGGATAGAAGGTGATACTGGAATTTCACTCTTCAGTAGGTCCTTGGTCTCAGGGATTGGAAGAATGAACCCATGGACCACAGATCAGTGCTAAGATAGGACTTTTTTTTAAAGTTAGAAGGGAATACCGAAGAAGTAAAAAGCACCAGAGCTTCTGGAAGGTGAAAAGAACTGGAGAACTCACTCTGGAGTCTCCACATGAGCTCTTTTATCTGCGGGTCTTAACTCTAGAGGATTACCCATGGCTAGCAGTTGGTAGTGCAAATGAATGTATGTAGTTCCTCCTTCACTAGGACCAGGTTATCAGGTCCTTTACAGTCTTTGTCCCTGAGAAGAGATTAGGGTGTGTGCTCCTACCCAAGGTGGAACCACCCAAAAAACTATCACAGGCTGCTTTGTTTATGATTTTATCAGAACCCAGAGGGAGTATCCGGAAAAAAACAGTCTGCTTGTGCCTGGAAATGGGGGTCTGACTTCTGAGCCTAGAGAATGGGGGGCTCCCTGTCTAGCCCTAAATGGTGGAATACTGCATCAAAAGGATTACAAATGAGTACCCCAAAAGATTGAGTCGTGCAGATGTAAATTAAATAATTGAGATTAATTTTTTGAAATTTTTCTTTTTCCCCTGAGTTAAAGGACTTCCATTCCTAGAGACTGGTTCCCTCCCCAAGAATCAAACCTGGGCAGCCAAAGCTTGGAGTCTCTGCCATTGGACTGCTGGACTATAGGGCCTTTCAGAGTGCCTTCTTCTTTTTTTTTAATTTTTAATCCTCTAGAGGATCCAAAGTGGGCAGATTGAGCATCCAAAGCATTTTTAACTTTGCTTTAAATGATTTATGTTGAATTGTTTTGCTTTTGTTTTTGTTTTTTAATCTTGCCAAGGGAGCTTTTCTTTTTATTTAATAGGTACAAAAAAGATAAATATTTCAGCTGAGAGCTCTACTATACAAGTTTTCTATTAACTATAGTCAATTATTCCATAAGTGAACTAATTCATGCTCAATTTTTTCCTGTTAATTCAATTTGGAAAGGAAAAAAGACCTAGACTCTTACAACCATCATTTAAATTGGTCTATATGGAATCTGGGACAACTAACTTGATAGAATAATTTTACCTTCCTTTGCCAGCTTTTGTTCGTTTGTCCCAGAACCGCATCTGTAGGATCTAGAACAAAGTGATGTATTATCCTGCTCACAGCACCAAAACTGTATGGGTCAAGGGAAATCCTCCCTTTTGGCCTCTGATGGTTCATTGAAAATCAACTGACAAAAGACAGATTAACAGGAGAAAAGGCATAGAAAATTTATTAACATGTGAACATATGTACACGGCAATTCATACAAAACATGAAAAACTCAAAGAAAGTTACAGAGGGTTGAAGTGTTTATTTTTATTAAATCATAGCTGTGTACATTCATGCATTTATGGGCTACAATGTGCTGGTTTTATATACAATTTAAAATGCTTACAACAAACTGGTTAATGTAGCCTTCACCACACTTTCTTAATGATTGTGTTAAGACATATATATTTTGCATTTAGTGGATTTGACATGTACCCTTGTAAAATTCACCATAAGTGTGGTCCCACCAGTTACCCTCCCTTCCCTTGTCCTTCCCTCTCCCCTCCCCTCCTCTTTCCCCTTCATCTTGGGCTATAGTTGGGTTATAGCTTTCATATAAGTGTGGGTGATTATACATTAGTTTCATAGTAGGGCTGAGTACATTGGATACTTTTTCTTCCATTCTTGAGATACTTTACTAAGAATATTTTCCAGCTTCATCCATGTAAACATGAAAGAGGTAAAGTCTCCATCTTTCTTTAAGGCTGCATAAAATCCCATGGTATACATATATCACAATTTATTAATCCATTTGTGAGTCAATGGGCACTTGGGCTTCTTCCATGACTTAGCAATTATGAATTGAGCTGCAATAAACATTCTGGTGCAAATGTCTTTGTTATAAAGTTATTTTTGGTCTTCTGGTTGTATACCTGGTAGAGGAATTACAGGATCAAATGGCAGGTCTATTTTTAGATCCCTAAGTGATCTCTGAACTTCTTTCCAAAAGGAACGTATTAGTTTGCATTCCCACAAGCAGTGCCGAAGTGTTCCCTTTTCTCCACATCTATGCCAACATCTATAGTTTTGGGATTTTGTGATGTGGGCTAGTCTTACTGAGTTAGATGATATCTCAAAGTGGTTTTGATTTGCATTTCTCTGATAATTAAAGATGACGAGCATTTTTTCATGCGTTGGTAGACCATGTGCCTGTCTTCTTCAGAGAAGTTTCTATTCACATCTCTTGCCCACAATGAGATGAGATCACTTGTTCTTTTCTTGCTAATACATTTGAGTTCTCTGTGGATTCTGGTTATCAAACCTTTGTCAGAGACATACCCTGCAAATATCTTCTTCCATTCTGAGGGCTGTCTACTTGCTTTATTTACTGTGTTCTTGGCTGTGCAGAAGCTTTTTATTTTGATCAGATCCCAGTAATGTATAAAAGAGTCTGGGCCTTGGAGCATGCTGAGACCAGTTATCGCAGACAGAAAAGTGGAAAGGCACAGCTAACAAAGATGTTCTCATTATCCCAGTGAAACTTCTCAGGTTTCAGCTCTCAGAAAGGATATGTTTCTATCAGCCTCCTGAAGATGCCAGACTCTCATGTTCTCCCTCTCATGAGCCAAACCTGACTAGAAGTGAGCAAAGGGTTTATGTAGGGGGACAGAAAAAGCCTGGCTGTTTATTTCACAAATGCAGATTTTCTCTACAGATGCCAGTCCTTTCTCTACAAAAGGACTTTGCAAGGCTATTTCTGTCTGTAGGTCCTCTGAACAGCCACCTCAAAATTTGTCAAAGAAATATATTTTGTGGCAAAATATTTTTGGTTTCCTTTAATCCCTGGCATGTAATATGATACTTGGTATATAGTAAGTTCTTAGTAAATGCTGCTTGTTAAGAACTGTTTACAGATTCAAAGAAGGTAAAAGAAGAAAAAGAGTTTTTGATTAATCTGTCATTTCTTTCCAATTTGGAGCTAGAAATAATTTAGTTTTTCATTTTCATGTAAATTTCCTGGTAGTTCATAAGAAACAAAGAAATTTTCCTTTTATAGTAAACAACAGTGGTATGTAGTTTCCAAAGAAAGCCTAAACTCAAAGATGCATATCAATATTATAGAAGTGCATATATGCCACATATTAGGAAATAGTGGCAAAATATTTTACTGTGTCGCATCAATAAATCGTATGTATATATGAATAGAGTTCACCTTGTAGAACTTTCTCCAAGGATGGAAATGCTGTATATTTTTTCTGTCTGATATGACAGCCACTAACCCCATGTGGTAACTGAGTTCTTGAAACATGGCTAATATGAGTGAGGAGCTAAATTTTTAATTTTATTTAATTTTAATTAATTTTAATTTAAGTAGTCACATATGGCAAATGGCTACCATATTAATCAATGCAGCATGAGTTTCTCATTTGAATATATAGTACCTGATTATGTCAGGATAAGTTACAATAGCAATCAATTTATTTTAGCATCTTGTCATTGACAATGATACCGTGAGGATGTCATTGAGAAACCATCCTTTATTGTTTTTGTTTTTATAAACACTAACAATACTAGAAAGAGTTCTGAATGATGAATTACAATAAGTGAATTCTAGTTCTGTGTTTTTTACTACTTTGCAAAGTTTATTTTTCTTGCGTATGCAAGAGATGGTCCTCTACTTGAATCTCTCATGGGTCTTTTCTGATAATATACATGTTTAAAAAATTATTGATACTCTATAATTACATTATAATTCTTTTGGGTATGAAGCAAATTCTTGGACTGAGAAGATAACATAAAGTACGATTGCTAGTCGAGCTTACAGTTTAGCTTTATATTCTTGTGAGAGCTGATTTAGCATTATAAGGTGGTATATAAAGTATGGCTTTGTTATATTTTTATTACTTAGATACCATAATGCTTCCTGTATATAAAAGTTTATTTCCAGTAAAACAAGCTATTGATGATGCACAAATCCAGAAAATAACAGACTAAACTGAGAAAGGTTCAGTATCTTAAGACCACAAACATCTCTCAGGGATTGAAATAAGTGAAATAAGTGGGAAGAAGACAAAGAACTTTCCCACTGATTGAAAGCAGTAAGAAATTAACACCTGGCCCCTGCTCTATAGTTTCTGAAGTGTGGTCACGCCATCTAGGCCCACACTGGAGGTATGTAATCTGAACTTTGGTATTGTCGAAAATAAGAAATAATAAAGAAGAAGAGAAGAAATTCATCTTTAGAAAAATCAATGTTTTCTAAAAATAGGCCACCAATAAGGAAGAAATTAATTAAAAGCAGAAGCCAGGTAAAGCCATCTTCACTCTTTTTGTAAGACAGACAGACAGAATGTAGACAAAGAATGAAGTGGCCCTACTGATTGAGAACAATGTCCTACTTATTTTTGCAACTACCAATTGCATCCTTGAGACAAGTTTGAAGAACTAGAATGTGGCCATTAGTGAGATTACGGTAAAGACGTACATGTTAATGGGTCTGAATGCATCTTCTAATAAGAACCACAGATGTATTGTGTTCTTGTGAAGTATATATTCTAAGTCAAAAACTATTTTATGACTTTTATATACAACTTTATGAATTAATAACCATTATTATTTTATTATACCAGAAATAATATAAGAAAACTAAGTAACTAAGAGGTTATCTGTACAAGGTTAAGTGGCTATTAAGTGATGCTAATATGTTTTCATTTTAGATGTGTGTATAATTTTTCAAAAAGATTTTTATTAGAAGCAAAAATAAAAAAAGAAATAGTTCCTCAGAGAAACTATTCCTCATTTAAGCCCTAGAACAACTGATAGACATAAGATGTAATTTCTGCTTTTGACGATCCTCTTAAAGCCTCCTCTTCTCTTTCCATTGATGTCCATAATCTATTCACTAGATTAAATATATCTGATCACCACAACTGAAATCCCCTTCCTCAAATTGAGATATTTTTGTCTACTGCTAACTTTGCAAAGGATGCCCCAAATTACCAATATTCTATCTCACAATCCAATTTTATTTTGGAATTTCTTTTTTTTTTGGACACGGCATCTCTCAAGCTGTCGCCCTGGGTATAGTGCCATGATGTCATAGCTCACAGCAACCTCAAACTGCTGGACTTAAGCAATTCTCTTGCCTTAGCCTCCCAAGTAGCTGGGACTACAGGCGCCCCCCCTCCCCCAGAATGTCGGGCTATTTTTTGGTTGTAGTTGTCATTGTTGTTTGGCAGGCCCACCATGGATTCAAACCCGCCAACTCTAGTGTATGTGGATGGCGCCCTAGCTGAGCTACAGGTGTCAAGCCTATTTTGGGATTTCTTAGTGACTACCTGCTACTACCTGTTTCTTACCTGTTTGCTACTATATACTACTGCTTCTATCATACTGGCTTCAGAAAGTAAATGTCCTTCCCTTAATACCCCACAGCTAAAGTGGTAAAATGTAACAGAACTTTGTTAACCTGCAAAGGCCAGCCAACATTTTCTGTAAAGGGCTAGTTTGTTTTAGCAGCACCTGTCTCAAACATGAGACTATGCCTTTGTGGTGAAACTAGTCATGGACCACACATAAATAACTGCTCATGGCTATGTTACAATAAAATTTTATTTACAAAATTGGATGGCTGCAGATTTGGCGTGTGGATTGCTATGACTTGTTGACCCCTGAATGTAACTGCAGCATTGAGAGATCTCACCCTCCCCTACAATTAAAGTAATTGAATTTGGGATCTATCGCTTCATATATTTTGGCCAAGTGTCTGAGATATCTGAAAATGAACTCATGCCATAACCTTGAGGTTAGTGAGGTACACATTTAAGTTTCGGGGAAATCAATAAAGGTAAGATGTGTTTTAGCAATGGACCTTGGGACAATATTCACTTTCTCTCTTACCATAAGGATTTCTTTTTATCCAAACACTCTGGAGGACTGCATCATTTTATTAAAATGACTGGTGTGTTTCTTTATACAACTCAGCCTTTTGGCTTCAAAGGCAGTAGTTAAAAGAACTAGCTAAGAAAAAGGTGGATCTAAAAGGCTAGGAAAAATGAATCTTTAGTTCTTCTTACTTGAAGGAGTGGAAAACAAAAAGGTAAGGGGAAGGCTCATGGTAAGATAGTATCCTGGTAGCAGATAATAATATATTACCATATCTGGATCAGTTAATTTGTTAGAATCCTCTTTCAACTATTTATATTCTCAGGCTCTAGAGACAATGGAGGTATAGATATGCTACCTACCGAGTTAAATGATACTTACTTTTATTTCTTATAATCTGACCTTTATCAAGATTGACAGGGGGGTATTCACTTTGCTTCAACAAATCCTCAAATGCAAACTGTGTTCAGCCTCTAGATTCCTCTAATGACATGCTAGGCTATAATCATCCACTCTTCATGCCAGCATCAAGGTCTAATCCTCTTGTGACTAATCTCAGACTTCAGGGATTCTCAAGAAATTTTCCATCTAATTTGAAAATGAAGAGACATTGTTGTGGAAGGAAAAGACACAACAACTTAGGGGACTATGAAACCTTTATTCCTTAGGGTTTTCTGCTTCAGGAAATAAGACTAGTTGGTTACTCCATCAATAAGGGGAAAATGCATTTAACCAAAGTAGCAGACATAATATTAAGCCTTAGTGATAAAGTGGTGAATGAAAGAGACATTACTATACTCTTAGAATCTGAGGACTGAGCTTGGGGGGATCTAATATGTTTGCTTTGCTGTATCTTAATCATGCCTGAGGCCTTATTTTTAAATGTTAACTTGTATTTTTCATGCTAGGTGGTGGAGCACGTCAGGAAGAGTTTCCTGAGGAAGGATATTTAATCAGAGACCTGAAGGGTGAGTGGGAGTCACCAGACAAGGGGAAAGAGGGCATTTTAGTTGTAGCCAATTGCATGGGTCACAGTCTTGAGATGTGTGAGACAGAGTTAGAGATACAGATAGATGGGGTGGAGCAGGGAAAGAGAAAGAAAGAGAGAGAGATGTTAGAAGAAATGAGAAATACTTTAAACTACATGAGAAAGAGTCCTACAGGGGGTCTTAAAGATGAAAAGATGACTCTGTAAAGGTGGGCAGGTGGGGATCATCCACTTATTATAAAGAAAAGAAAAATGCCACTGAAGAGTTCCAGCAGGAGAATGACACAACCAGAATTGCTTTTTTGAATGATGACTCTGACGGCTGTTTAGATAAAGCAGTAGAAGAAGCTAAGGAAGCAAAATGAAACCAAACAAAAACCTAAAAGCAAGAACATCAGCTTGAGGGCTACTGTAATATTGCTGGTAAAACAGGAGGTGAGCCTGGTCTGCACTTGCTATTTTGGCAGTGGTAGGAGAAACAGATGCATATTTCCAGGTTCTAGCTACAGGTTGTTGTTGGCAAAGCTCAGCATTGATAATATTTTTATTCCTCTAACAGAGTGTTTTTCTTGCACGAATCTTTCTTTCACCCTCCCTTTTGGGACTAAGGCAAAACAGGACAGGAAGAAGTGAGAGATTTCATATCATTTTCACAATATCTATCGATTGGGAATTTCTGTGTATAACAGGATCCATAAGGATGAAGCTCATTCACTAGTAAAAAGTACAAAAGTAGAACAGAATTTCTCAAATTTAATTGCACTAGGGATCATTTGGGACCCTGAAAAACCTGATGCATTTGAGAGTCTCATTGAATTGCTTTGGATTTGTACCCTGGAGAACAGGCTTTTTAGCAACGTCCTCCAGTGATTCCTATATTCAGCCACAGTTTAAGAATTCCTAGAGTGAAGCATTGCAATATTCTGTTGTTACACTTCTTTCCTCTTTCCCAGTCTCAGGCCCAGCTTCCCCCATCAACAAGGTGATGACAAATTTCTATTTTTAACCACCTTGCAAATGATTAAGTTGTTTTTTTTCTCCAAACGTAAGACTTGAGCTCTTCCATTTTTACTAACATTTTTTGTAAGTCTGGTAAAATTCACATGATGTAAAATTTACTATTTTAACCACATTTAAACTGTACAGTGAAGTTACGTTTAGTACATTCCCAGTGTTGTGCATCTGTCCACTATCATTTTCAAAGGGCCTTTTGAAACAGGGCTGCAGAAGACAAGCTTTTCAAATCACCATCCCCAACAGTGAAACAGCAATTAACGTTACTTCTGGATTATCACTGGCCTCTTCTGGGTTGAACAAAATGAGCTGAAATATGCTGTTCCATTCTTTTAGGAATGAGGGCTACCATAAGCTTGCTTATAAATATGATATAAATAAGCAATATTTTTGCAAGATATGTAGAAACGCTATTGGAAAGTTTGCTCTGTGAAAAGCAAATGTCTCTATCATTCTATATTTGAATTTCACTGTCACAGAGGATGAGATGGAGGACTGTAAGGAAGATGCACTCCAGGAATCAAAACCCACAAAAGGAAGTAGAAGAAAGCAGCATTGGACAAAGCAAGAAATCAAAATGTAAGACACGCTTGGTAAAGTTTGAGCCAACTCTACTGGGAAGCTCTGAAGGTAATCAGTATAACCCATCATAGTCAATCATTTTTGGGTTGGGGGCAAAATGACTGGGCATTTATAAGATGTTCCTCTAAAAAGCCTTGTCTTATTCTATAAGAAACTTATTTCTTCTTCTTACTGAGGTACTATAAGGTTTTGGAGGTGAGTATCTTTTTTCTAGACATCTTAATTTTCCTAATAGTATTAATCATTGGCAAATCCATGAGGAGATTCTTCTATTTCTTCACCCCATGAGCCCACTGGGAATTACTAAAATCATCCTTTTAAGCTGCCTCCCAGCATGGTGTAGGTGTCCAGATAAGCATCTCCAGCTCAACTCATGTGCATGTAGATTAAGACCCAGTTCACTTCCCTGACAAATAGAAGTGCTCAAAAATTATTTATTAAGAAAAATTAGACTGGGTGTGGTGGCTCATGCCTGTAATCCTGACACTCTGGGAAGCTGAGGTGGGTGGATCACTTGAGCTCAGGAGGTCAAGACCAGCCTCCATCTATACTAAAAAAATAGAAAAAGTGGCCAGGCATCATGGCACACACCTATAGTTCCACCTACTTGGCCTGAGGGAAGAGGATTGTTTGAGTCCAAGAGTTTGAGTTTGCTGTGAGTTATGATGCCACAGTGCTCTAACTAGGGTAACAGAGTGAGAGTCTGTCTCAAAAAGAAAAAAATTAAAAATTGTTTTTCATTCTTCATTCTTTGTCTTATCATAAAATAATGGTATTATAAGCTCTTCCAAACCTAGGAAATAAACTCCTTCAGGGAAGATACCAGGTTTTCATTCTTTGTGTCCCTGATACCGATCAGTTGTGAAAACTCATGTTTTAATAATGTGCATTGAATAAAAACTACTATAGTAGTAATAAGTCTATGTTTCCATGCACTATTTCTTTTCTCCCCAGCACTTTATCTTATTTATTCCCCACAAAATCCCCTGAAGGAGTTAGAATTATTTTCTGATAAAATAAGTAGAGAAGAAAAATACCCTTTTCAAGATTTGCAAGTTATAAATAAAAATAAATCAGAATAGAAAACCATTGGCTCCAATGTTTTCACTTCCTGTCACTCTTGAGCAGTGCCTAATTGACATGGGGTGGTTAGGATGAAGAGAGAAAGGGAAAGAAGACAGAAAGGACAGACCAAGGCCAACAAAATAGAGAGAATGCTCTTATCTGGGTTACATATGTTTTAATGAAATTGTGAATGGAAACACAGCAGTTAGGTTAAGTCATCTGAGCAACCTTTGAAAGGGTACAGAAACAATGTGTTACTGAAAAAAGCATCAAAAAGTGCCTTATAATGCCAAAGAAACAGAGGGTAACCAATTAGGGTTTTGATCGAAACAAAAAAATAAAACATAGATAAACAAGACAGAGATGTGAGAATAGAATTGGAATGAGTCTGGGGTTTGAAATAAGGAACTGTTGTTTGAACTTGATACATTCTAGGAAAGCAATAAGGGCACCTTACAAGGAAAGCAGCCCCCATGGTCAATGGGATGAGAGAGGAGTCAGCGTTTGATAAAGCAAATTCTGAAATTGCTTCTACTAATGTTATCATTCACTGCTGAGGACTTTGGTCTTATCTCTCCTAAAACATAAAAGAAGGCTAATTCATTTTAAAAGCACTATTCTATTTGTCCCTCTGTAGTCCACTCGAGGAGCTAATGTATTTAGAGAGCTTTTATCATGGAGCCAGCTTGATTTCTTCCTTCCTCATACTAAGTAAATTTCAGTGAATTAAATGACAAAAAGCCATCTGCTTTCTATAAATAAGCTCTTCTAATACCTGGCAAATCTTAAAAGTCAAGCTGACAACGAATCTCTGTATGATCAATGATCCAAACTGTATAATTCATCTTTTACTGAGCAATACAGGTCAACAGGAAGAGGATGCATCCATGTTTCTTGCTAATTTGGAGGTCAGCATTTTATAGAAAGTTCAATTTTATCCTGATAATCATTGCACATGCTGTTTCAACTGTCAAGATTGCATATCTTTTGCTACCATGCTGAGACAGTACTCATCCTTAAATGGTCATCTCAAATGCATCTTCCTTATGACATTTGCTGTAACTCACCACTAGACAATTTATTACTTCCATGGAAATAATAATATCAAACTTTTTAGTAAAAATGATTATTATTATCATTTAATTATTAAGAAATCAGTATGTGTTAGCTATTTGCATACATTATTTCTGTTTATTCTTTGTAACAGCCCTTGGGGACAAATACAAATATCACCTTCCTTAACCATTAGAAGGAAATGAATCAGAACAGTTTAATATTTTCCCATGATCATATAGCTTTGTAATTATAGTGCTAAGCTTATCATTAGAGTAACCTGAAACCCAAAGTGTCTGTCATAGTGAATTATACCCTGGACATGCAAGTACAGCACTTACTTATTTTATCTTATATATTTGTATATATTTGCTTATCCCAATAAACCAGGAATACCCTGAAGTAAGGCACCATGTGTCATTCTTGTTTGTTTTGGTACTTCTAACAATAGCAACTGGCTCATAGTAGATGTTCAATTAATTTTTTCCGAAACTCTTTCGCATTTTTCAGGTGAGAAACTGTTAATAATTGGTATATTATAATTTGTTACGAGGAAAAGATTTTTAGAGTCATGCCTGGCACAAGGGAAGTATGTGATGAATACTCATGCCATGAAAGAGGTTGGGAATAAGTTTCCATAGAAATATGTCATATTTTTTTCCTGATAAAATGATGCCTTTTGGGTAGTTAGAATATTAAATATGTTATCTCCCCTCCTAAAAATAGTTATCAGGAGGGAGTAGTGAGAACTGACAAAATCTTCTGTTTAAACTAATTTATCTAGGGGTTTATGGAAGGAAAATTCCCTGGAAACTTTCCATATGAAGTTGTATACGATGGATATTATGGATCAAGGTAGCATGAGTCTGGAGCTTTGCTCCCTGTGTCCTCAGAAATCTTTTGTTTTTATTGTTCTCTGCCTAACAGGCTTCAGTGAGTACGGTTGTTTCTGCAGCTATAGCCCCTCCCTTCTCTTCTCTTTAGGAAATATTTATTGAGTTCATGTTCGGTGCCAGAAACTGTGCCAGGCCCTGTGTGTACTGTGATGGAAAACAGAAATAATCCAACCCTTATGACAATTAGAATAAGCTGTTAACATTTCATGAACTATGTCTTGATTTTATTTGTTCTTAGTAAGGCCCTGATATAAAAACTACATATTCTATGTCAACTTTTTATAGAAAGCATAAATCCAAAATTTTGTGGGAAAGGCTTTGATTTCCTATCTTTAAGCATTGATTATATCACTCATAAGAATGTTCTAGAAATTACAATATCCTTCTTACACATGGAACTAGGAAACTTTGTTAGTCTCCTTAAACTGGGATTTGTAAAATGAGGGCTTTGTTAGCATGGGCAAGTTGCAAGGTCTATAAAATAAGTCTCGGAGGGGAGTAAATGGGGGCATGTGTTGTTTACTTATCAATTCTTGCTTCTAGTTGGCCAAAAGAATGCCTGATGAATGATATTGCGAGAGCATTTTCAGACATAAAACACCAGGCAGGAAGCTCAACTCTTACATGTGCCCAAGGAGGATCCAATGCATCAGTCTCTTACTGCACCACTGCATAGTAAATGGTCATATGTTAAGAAAACCAATCAATAAAAGAAAAAAAAGAAAAGCAGGACCTGGTTTGAGAGCAGAGGTGGAGAAGACCAATGAAACAAAGGCTGGTGTACAAACACATAGGGGAGAAAGCCTGTTAATTTTAATGGCATTTTATTCAAATGACATTATGAATTTAAGTCAACATAATTCATTTAGTTGGATCCTTAGTCTTTACCCTCCCCCACCACATACTCCATCTGCGGAACCTGCTAAGGACTATGATTAACACACATGGAATGGATAGAAAAAAAATAAAAATATTAGCCCAAGAAAAGAAATAAATCATGCGGAATCCACATATTTTGTTTTCCATTAGAATTTTTAAGAGATCTTTAGGAAGCTGTACCCCTATGACATCAAAATGGGGAGTCAGAAAGGAAATTCAATTTGAATTAAAAAAAAATCTCAGTGGAACAATTTTAACAAAGGGATAAAAGAGGGCTTGGGAGATAGTATAATGAGAAATAGTAATAACCCTTCCAGCAATCATGGCTCAATGGGTGAACATAATCTGAGATTAGAAGACTCACCAGGGAGCTGCAAAGTTACAGGACTGCTTGATGAAATAATTTAATACCTACTGGCTCCAATAAACAGCATATATAAAGAATGCTCAGTGACCCGGATGTCCTGCAAACCCAGAGCATGAGGGAATCTGCTTCAGGCAGTTATAGGTCTCATATTTCCCAGAGATTTTCCACACACCCCTTTTCATTCCTCTTGCTATTTGATTCAGTTTCACTTTATGCTCAGAGTGTGAATCAGTCCCTGATACTATTGTCTGGAATCTCAAGAATAAGGTGTATTTGAGAAATAGCACATGGTAATACACAAAGATTAAAATAAACTGATATCAATATAATTGTTAACACCTTGAAACTCCATGGCATTTCATAGATTCCATATTATTTTATGTCAGTTGATCGTCATATAAGCCTAGAAGGACTTTTTTGTAAGACAGGTGTTGTAACGTTATTATAACTACTATTCTTTTACCCTAATATTTCACAATAGAAATATTAAGTGTTTATTATATGTTTACTTTATGCCATACTCTTTCATATGCTCATTATCTCTTTTAATCTCACAACAGTCACAGAAGGGGACTAAGGAATTGAAGTTTTGGGAGGATAGACTATATGCTCAACAAAGCTTAATTTCCTGGTAGAAATTATTTGAACCCAGGTTGTCTGTCTTTGAGCCAATGCTTTTTACACATCCACTGTCTTGCCTTGAGCACAATAGTCAGCCTTGCCCCTAACTCATATCTGAGTCCAATTTCCCTTCCCACTGTATCCATCTTAACTGCTAAGAGTAAGTGTTGTGTAATCTGAGCAAAAGGAGAGTAGGCAGCCACATCAACCATTCCTGAATTCTTCTAGTCTAGAGCAAGCTCTTTACCCATGGAGCTTAGTGCCAGGGTCCTGCCCCAGGGGCAGGGTCCATAAAGACCTGTGAATCTGGCTGCAATGACTAATTGAAGAAATACAAAGTTAGAAATGATGAGAAAGAAAGAGACAAGACACACAGAATAGAATTTTCAAAGGTGGGTGACTCAGGGGACAACTGTCCTCTTGTGGGGTTCTGGAGGTGGCCCCAAGTGTGAGTTCCACCCAGCTTTCATTGGAGGCTATTTGCTTATTAGCCCAGAGGGTAAGCTCAGGAAGAGAACAAAGACTCCAGCAGTTTCTCTGAACCAGCATATCAGCTCCTGTTGTTTGTATAATCATTAACTTTAAGGGTTTGAGTAGTTGGTTTTTTTTTTAATTTTCTTTCTCCTTCCTTCTTTCTTTCCTTCTTTCTTTCTTTTTCTTTCCTTTTTTTTTTTTTTTTGAGTCAGAGCCCCACTTTGTGGCCCTCAGTAGAGTGCTGTGGTGTCATAGCTCACAGCAACCTCCAACTCTTGGACTTAAGTGATTCTCTTGTCTCAGCCTCTCAAGTAGCTGGGACTATAGGCATCTACCAAAACTGGCTGTTTTTTGATAGAGATGGCTCTCACTCTGGCTCAGGCTGGTCTCAAACCTCTGAGCTCAGGGCAATCCACCCGCCTCGGCCTCCCAGAGTGCTAGGATTACAGGCATGAGCCACCATGCCTGGCCGGCTTTGAGTAGTCTTGGAATCTGATACCTAAGCTTTGTGTGGGGGCAGCCTTCTTTCTGAAGTCACACACACAGATTCCTAGGGAGGTGTTAAACTCCACTAGTTGACTGTAGGGTAAAATGCCATTGCTGTCAATCTCCTCTGAAGAATCGGTGGGAGAGAGGAATTTTCCTCTCATCATCACCACTGAGAGTCTTCCTCTGCAATAAAGGATATAAGCCCTCCTACCTTTATTTCAGGGCTCCGTTGTTTCCTTGATCTCTGCCCCAACCAAATAGAAATTGCCACAATGAGTATTTGCTTTGTCTGTTTACTGGGCAGAAACGGCCTAGTAAGTGTATCTTTCCAGGCCTAGCCACTGCATTTTCTGTGGCCATCGTATTCTCCAGAGTGTTTACGCACATGGCAGGGGTATTAGTAAGCTGTATCCCCCATAGGCCAGAGCGCTAGGAAAAGTAGAGCTTGCTCAGATAAGAAATTTAGCAGCAACTGGTTTAAAGTTAAACTAGCTGACTCCTCTTTGTTCTGCCTCACACAGCTTACTTTTTTATTTTTCCCTTTTTTTCTGGGGGTGTTTTCCCTTGCCAGTAATGGGGTCTTCTGCCTGCAGCTTAGGGCCCTCTAAGATTGCCAATTTCATTTGCACCGGCTTCTTTCTGGGCATACAGGGGACAAGATACATTATCCCTAGTTTAGTAACCCGGATCTCCAGGACCCTGTGGGTCAAAAGCATGAACTGCTAGAACCAATCTTTGATTTACTTATATCAAAGCCCAGGATAGGTCCAGATAAACTTCACACCTGTCATACCCATCATGGGAAAGCCACCAAATACAGAGTGAGAATGTAATTCCAATTTTCGATTGTTGGATGCCTCTTTGAAATACCAGCCATTGGGCCAATTAGCTCCACTTGTTTGGAAGGTATTAGATCCCTATCTGGTAACCATAAGAGTGAAACCAATAATTCATTTCACACAGGCACTCCAGTGCCATCAGATAGTAATGCCTTTTAGTTACTGCCAACTTGGGGCATTTCGAAATAGTGACCTCAAGATTTAAGCTGCAAAATTCCATTATCTATTCTCAAGCCAGTCAGAGCTGAATTTTTGAAATATCCTATTAAGTTTACTGCTCTGATAAAAATTCAGAAGCCCTTTTCATATTAATCTCCCCATGGCAAATGAAATTTGCTGAGTGGTAGATTTAATTTGCTTCTATTTATGTATTACTGTATTTTGAAAAAAAAATAATTGCTCTCAATATCACTTTTTCAGCATTACTAGGAAAAGAAAACATTATAAAGACTTGAGTTCTTTCCCCATTTATTTTGTTGAGATTCCACACAGTAAATAGCTTATTCTTTACCTTTCAATCACTTTGGCATTTTAATTAAAATATAATTACCATTCAAAGTATATTAAAGCACAAGTATAGGTAATTGTCTATGTCAGGTCATTAGGTATATTTCTAAAAGGAAGCTTAAAGTAATCTAATATATTCAGTGAAAATACACCTTCTACGTATTTACCTAAAACAGGTATATTCTAGCTTATTTTATTATTTCCCCAAGGCAACTTTCCCATTTTAATTATGTAATGAAATTGAGAAGGAGTATAAAAGAGAGAGAAAGAGTCCCCTGTGGAATTTGTAATAATGAAATATAAATGTTTTCATTGCTATGGATTTGTAGAAAATCTATAGGATCTTGAAATAAAAAAAAATTGATGACTCATATTTCTATCAAAAATGAACAAGGAAAAATAAATGCCTTTTAATAATAGAGGTGAGACCAGTATTTTACGCACACATCTCCTACCCACCATGCCCTTCCAATATGCATTTTTATTCATGATTTCAATGTTATTGCTTGGTTTTGGTAGATGATTTTGGAACATGGAAAAATTTTATTTTTCCATTTTTGTTTTGTTACTCTGCTTGTAGAGGAGCTGGACACACTGAATCACCATACAATGCCATATTATTGTCCTCTAGCTGAAAAGTTATTTTTTCTCTTTCTACAGTACATAATGGACTAGACTATACTCAATTTTACATCTCCCCACTCTGGTTATTGGGCTGACTTAACAGTCCTCCTTCAAACATTGCAGATTGCCTTAGTGGGGACTGGCACCCAAACAATGAAAACCTCCAGGCCAGTGGTGACTTACGTTATTTCTTTGTAATATATATTGAACCAAAAACAATTTACCTAGTTCTATCTACTCCTCTGGGAAGCAGGAAGTGACATCTGCTGTGTGTCCCAGGCAGAGAGCTGTACCTCTTTGGTGATCACTAACAGCATTTGCACATATTACCAGGATAATTTAGCGATTTATCTGCATTATGACTATATTGCTATTGTATTGCTTTACTTAAGACTTGAAGTCAGAACTTGTATAGATTCAGTGATCAAGATGGCCTTAAAGGTCTCCTTAGAATCTTATTTGAGCTGCTTGCAAGTTTTATAGCCCAGAAATATCTTCCTTAAGAATCTGGGAGCCACATCTTGAAATGTGATCATCAAGGAAGATTGTCTTGCAGTTTCAGGAAGTGTAGAACCCTAACTGTTCTTTTTTGAGACAGAGTCTCACTCTGTCCCCCAGCTAGAGTGCAGTGACAGCATCATAGCTCATTGCAACCTCAAAATGGTCTGAAGGCATGCCTCAGTCTCCCTTCATGAAGACCTCCAGTACTATTCCAACACATCACCTCTAGCTGGTTGTTTCAGGAGAATTGAGTTAAGTATCTCTCCTCTATCCTAATACTGTTTTTATTTTCCATGACTGCACATATTTAATGTGTACAACATAATGTTTGGATATCCATATGCATAGTGAAATTACTTCAGTCAAACAAATCGTATCCATCACCTTTCTTACCTTCCTTAGTTAACTTTTTTTCTTTTTTTGTGTGATGAAAACACCTAGAATTTACACTCTTAATGAATTTTTTATATAGTGAATAAAATATTTTTTGCCTGTTTAACTCTGTCCAATGCAACTTGCCTTTAATCTCAGCAGTTATTGAGCATCTGTGGCATGCTGAGTTCCATGATAACTTTGAGAATAAATAATAATAATCATTAATAATGTTAGAGAATGCATAATCCCTAGCCTAGCACATGGTGGATACCTTACTGGATTTTTTAGTTAATCCTATGGGGCATTTTCACCTGCACCTTTTGTGTTACAAATGTGGAAACTGAGGCATGCAGGATTTTTTTTTTAATCACTTAATGAGTTGGAGGAGTCACACAATGAGGTGGTGACATGGCCAGAAGTTTCACCTGAATACAACAAATAAGAAATTACTCTTGCCCTTACTAGTCTCATAGTTTATTGGGAGATATGAAAAAAACAGAGGAAACAGAAATACATTAAGGGCTTTTAAGAAGATATGTGTGTTTGAAATACTCTATAAGGACCCACTGGAATTTAACTTAGGGTATTGAAGAAGGAAAAGAACATCTATTTGCACATAGATTGCCTCTCATTGCCTAACAAGAGGCTGGAAGTAAGTGGCTTTCCACACGTCACTGCTCAGTTTTCATGTTAGGGAACTCCCAAGACACAAGGGCACACCCAACACACACATAAAAGCACCAAGATCACACAGGCACACACATGTGTGCACACATTGCATTACACAATGAGATCTGACAATTCTCAAAGCCTGCTTATACACCATGCTGCTCAAAGAGTCTGGAGATTTTAACTCTTTCATGTTTACATGGATGGGGCTGGAACATATTCTTCTTAGCAAAGTATCTCAAGAATGGAAGGAAAAGTATCCAATGTACTCAGCCCTACTATGAAACCAATTTATAGCTTTCATATGAAAGCTATAACCCAATTATAGCCCAAGAATATGGGGAAAAGGGAGAGGGCTGGAAGGGAGGAAGATGGGCGGAGGGAGGATAATCGGTGGGACCACACCTACTGTGCATCTTACAAGGGTACATTTGAAATTTACTAACTGTAGAATATAAATGTCTTAACACAACAACTGAGAAAATGCTGTGAAGGCTATGTTAACCAGTTTGATGAAAAATTTTCAAACTGTATATAAAACCAGAACATTGTACCCCATGATTGCATTAATGTACACAGCAATGATTTAATTAAAAAAATAGCTGATACCAGTATCCTTATTCTAAAAGATGGAGCATCAATAAATGTTGTGGGAAGGTCTGTCCTCACTAGATGGCACACCACACACAGCTGGTGGAATTCCACAGTAGACATGAAAGGTGATGGCTTAGTATCTGTTTGCCATCTTCCTGCATCACTCAGATGCCAGGATCTTTCCATCACCTTCATTAAAACTCTCTTCTCAGTTTGTAAATATTAACTCATTTGTCTTATTCCTTAGATTGTAATTTCCATGAACTTTTTATCATAATCCGAAGATGTAGTGCAGTTTCTCGCTAGCATGAGCAGTTGTGGAGTAAATGAACTAATGTTTCCTTTGTGTATGCCCATCCCTCCCTCGGTTTAATAAGTTAACACCTCTGCTTCCCTCATCCTTTTATTTGTTCTAAGATTTTTGTAGAAAGTTAACCTTGACCTCTCTTAGTAGGCCAGCTCACCATCTGGAATTTGACTTTCGCTAAGCATATTAGAGTCAAAGGAAGGAAACAATAGTTCTCTCCCTAGGGCATATCTCTCACTGAAAGTACAGCCTAATTACCTACCTTGCTTGTTAAAATGCACATTCCAGGACACCACTGCAAAAGATTTAGAATTAGGAAGTCTTTAAGGAGCTCTCAGGCAATCATTAAGCATTTTAGGTTTGAAAACCTATGCCCTATTCCAGGGGATTTGCTCTGAGGTACCTGATAATTTTCCTTTTGTATTCATTGGGAAAATTTTGTCTTAAGTCACTTCTCTAAGGTGCAGTCTTGGGGTTGATAGTGTTGAACCTAAAAATCAGCTGTGATTCTTATAAGGGATAGAGCGTTTCTGTGATTTTTTTTTTTTTAAACTTCCTTGCCTTATTTCCATTCCTTTGAAATGCATTAATTTTTATTCTTTCAACTTAAATGTACTTAGTGCTTCTCCTTATTAAATGTTGAACAACTTACTTAACACAGAGGCCACTCAACAAATGGAAGATGTTGTCATACATTTCTCTTATTAGTATGGTGTGTCTAAGGGACTGAGGGTTATGCAGGATGTGATAGTATTTGTAGAGGTGCCCAAACAATCCACGTTGAGAATAAGACTCTCTTCCTTAGCTCATTAGACAGCCTTCCTTTAGAACTTGAAATTCTAAGCAAGGCAATGCAACACTGATAGGCATAAATGGAATTCAGATGGAAATGTATTAAAGTGTAAGAAAGGATCTTTCTTTTAGTGATATGATTTAAGGAATTGTTTGGCTGCCTGTAAATCGAGCAGACCATTTAGCCCTGTACATTCTATAACAACCATGATCACATCCAGGTTGACCATAAGACATAGGCAGTCCCAGAGTTACAAACATCTGACTTATGCACAACTCACACTTACAAATGGTGTCTATTATAGGTACTAGGTAAATGTACCTGCTCAAACTTGCATACACATTCAACTTAAGAGCAAACCTACTGCACATAGCTCATTTGCAACCTGGGGAACTGCCTCAGTGGTATCTCTCTAGCATAGCCTAACTAGGAATAAATTCTGGGTCACATCATTTTGATTTTTCATTGGAATTCTGTGTGGAGTTGGAATATCTGTGCATATTGACTTAAAAAAAGTAAAAAGGCCCAGTGCTTCACGGGATTCTAAAATGGTGGGGACAGCTTCCTCTTCTCTTCTCACTACACCCTGCATACAGTGGTGACTGTTGTAATTCTCACTCCCTACCATGGTAATACAGAGGATTTACTTACACTGGATAGAAGGGGTTGTGGGAAGCAGCAATCAAATATGCTTTTCCTTTTTTTTTTTTTTTTTTTATAAATTAAGTCATTTGTACATAGATCATGAATACATTTATGCCATTATGGGATTCAATGTGTTGATTATTTGTACAATTTGGAGTGCTTATATCCTACTAATCAACATGGCCTTCACCTCATTTGCCCAATTACATTGTTAAGACATTTCTGTTCTGGGCAGCACCTGTGGCTCAGTGGGAAGAGCGCTGGCCCCATATACTGAGGATGGGGGGTTCAAACCTGGCCTGGCCAAACTGCAGCCCAAAAATATGCAGGCATTGTGGCTGGTGCCTGTAGTCCCAGCTACTTGGGAGGCTGAGGCAAGGGAATCACCTAAGCCTAGGAGTTGGAGGTTGCTGTGAGCTGTGTGATGCCAGGGCACTCTACCTAGGGCGATAAAGTGAAACTCTGTCTCTGCAAAAAAAAATAACAACAAAAAAAGACATTTGTGTTCTACACCTGATAGATCTAACCTATACTTGCAATATGCTCCATAGGTATGGTCCTCCCTATTAACCCTCCCTCTGTTGACCCACCCCACTCCCTTCCTTTCCCTCCCCTTCCCTCCTTTGTCCTAGGCTATAGTTGTGTTTCATATCAAGGGTGAGTGATTATAAATTGGTTTCACAGTTGTACTAAGTACATTGGATTTTTTTTTCCATTCCTGAGATACTTTACTAAGAATATTTCCAGCTGCATCCATAAAAGAGGTAAAGTCTCCATTTTTTTTAATGCTACATAGTATTCTATGGTATACATATACCACAATTTATTAATCCATTCATGGGTCTGTGGGCACTTGGGCTTCTTCCATGACTTGGCAATTATGAATTGAGCTGCAATGAACAATCTGGTAAATATCATTATTGACAAATGATTTTGGTCCTTTGGATATACACCTAGAAGAGGAATTGCAGGATCAAACAGCAGGTCTACATTTAGATCCCTGAGTTCTCCAAACTTCTTTCCAAAAGGAACATACTAGCTTGCATTCCCACCAGCAGTGCAGACATGTTCCTGTTTCTCCACATCCATGCCTACATCTGTAGTTTTGGGATTTTGTGATGTGGGCTACTCTTACTGGAGTTAGATGGTATCTCAGAGTGGTTTTGGTTTGCATTTTTCTGATGATTAAAGATGATGAGCATTTTTTCGTGTGTCTATAGACCATGCACCTGTCTTCTTCAGAGAAGCTTCTGTTCATGTCTCTTGCCCACAATGAAATGGGATCACTTGTTTTTTCTTAGTAATAAGTTTGAGTTCTCTGTGGATTCTGGTTATTAGACCTTTGTCCGAAATATAACTTGCAAAAATCCTCTCCCATTCTGAGGGCTGTCTATTTGCTTTACTTAGTGTGTTCTTGGCAATGCAGAAGCTTTTTTTATTGATCAGATCCCAGTAGAGTATTTTGGATGTTGCTTCAATTGTGTGGAGTGTCCTCCTCATAAAGTATTCTCCCAGGCCAATTTTTTCAAGAATTTCCCCTGCACTCTCTCTAAGAATTTTTATATTTTCATGTCTCAAGTTTACGTCCTTTAACCAGTGCGAGTCAATTTTTGTTAGAGAAGAAAGGTGTGGGTCCAGTTTCAGTCTTCTACAGGTCACCAACCAATTCACCCAGCACCATTTGTTGAATAAGGAACCTTTCCCCCAATTTATATTTTTGATAGGCTTATTAAAAATCAAATGACGATAAGTGTCTGGGTTCACCTCTTGGTCTTCAATTCTGTTCCTTACATCTATGTCTTTATTTTTGTGCCAGTACCATGCTCTTTTGATCACTATTGATTTATAGTATAGTCTGAAGTCTGGAAGAGTGATTCCTCCTGATTTGTTTTTATTTCTGATCAATTTCTTGGCTATTTGAGTTTTTTTTCTGTTTTCATATAAAAGGAAGTACTAATTTTTCCAAGTTTTTAAAGTATAACAAATGTGCTTTATTAGGGATCACATTAAATCTGTAGATTGCTTTAGGTAGTATAGACATTTTAACAATGTTAATTCTTCCCAGCCATGAGCATGTTATATTTTTCCCATTTGTTAACATCTTCAGCTATTTTTCTCAGAGTTTCATAGTTCTCTTTTAAGAGACCTTTCATGTCCTTAGTTAGATACACTCCCAGATATTTCATCTTCTTTGACACTAGCATAAAGGGAATAGAGTCCTTGATTGTTTTTTCCCCTTGACTATTGTTGGTATATATAAAGGCTCCAGATTTGTGAGTGTTAATTTTGTATTCTGAGATGTTGCTGTATTCCTTGATCACTTCTGGGGGTTTTGTAGTTGATTCCC
>CAUYON010202550.1:0-29499 GCA_963573935.1 Arctocebus calabarensis
CAGGTGCCTGTAGTCCCAGCTACTTGGGAGGCAGAGGCAAGAGACTCACTTGAGCCCAGGAATTGGAGGTTGCTGTGAGCTGTGATGCCATAGCACTCTATCCAGGGTGACAGCTTGAGGCTCTGTCTCAAAAAAAAAAAGAAACTGAAAATATAACAGAGAATGGGAGAAAAATATTTGCAAATAATATATCTGATAAGGATCTAATATGCAGACTATAAAAATAACTCTTGCAATTCAATTTTGGGGGTGATTAAAATGTTCTAAAATTAGTTATTATGTTGTTTGCACAACCTTATGAATATACTAAAATCGCCAAACTGTTTAAAGGGGTGAATTTTATGGTATATGAATTATATTTTTAAAAAAAGTTATTTAATGGCTTTTGGTATGAGTTGGAATTGCAAAGTGTGAAAAGATTAGGCTGAGGCCAGGCTTGATAGCTTTCACCTGTAATCCTAGCACTCTGGGAGGCCCAGGCAGGTAGATTGCCTAAGCTCACAGGTTCAAGACCAGCCTGAGCAGGAGTGAGATCCCGTCTCTAAAAATAGCCAGGCCTTGTGGTGGGTGCCTGTAGTCCCAGCCACTCGAGGCAAGAGAATCTCTTGAGCCCAAGAGTTTGAGGTTGCTGTGAGTGGTGACACCACGGTGCTCTACCGAGGGCAACAAATTTGTCTCAAAAAAAAAGAAAGAAAGAAAGAAAAGATGAGAATGAGTTGGAGGTTTTGGGTGAGTTAGGTTTGAATTAGGTTGAAAACTTTTGGCAGAGATGATGTGGCAGTTGGGAAATATCTTAAGAACATGTAGAAAGATTTCTAAGAGCACTAAGGGCCTAGTTGTAGTTGGAGCCCATAAATTTATAGTAGCTCTCTTTTTTTGTTTTTGTTTTTTTTTTATTGTTTTTGACAGGGGCTAGGTTTGAACCCGCCACCTCCGGCATATGGGGCCAACACCAATATAGTAGCTCTCTTTATTTTGGGACTTTTTTCCACCCTCTTCAGCCAAAACTCAGAGTTGATTGTGCTTCTGTTGTACTGAAAGATAGCAAGGCGAGGGAATTGAGAGTGTTGGCGAAAGAACATTTGAAATGGAGCCATAGACTCTATTCTAGAGAAGGGAATTCAAGAATCACTGAATAGGGGGTTGTGTGGTTAAAGGTCAGTTGTGGTAAGAGTTGTTAGGAGACCTGAAATGATGGGAGATGATATTCAGAGAGTTTTGAATATAAAGCCTGTTTTTTAAAGAAACCAGAGATTTTGCAAAAAAGATTGTGGTATGGAAAATGAGGAATACAGAATCCCACTTCTCAAATCTGAAGTGTATGGTTGTGGAGAGGGAAGAGGGGGAGGAATATGATACATCTCCATGACAAGACTTAATGAAGTGGGGTTAACATCTGTAAAGTAAGGAAAGGCTTACTTTTTTTTGAAAAAAACAGCCTCAGAAAATAGAAGTACAAATGCTTTCAGCACTGTGCAACACGCTTGAAATAAATTGGTGTGATTATCTTTATCCTTGGGAATATGTACTAGAACAATCTTAATTGAGGAACATTTCTTAAGTTTTACCTTTATTTCCTTTATTCTGGACTTACACTGACTAAAGCAATGTTCTAATTATGATTTGATTCCTCATATTACTACAGAGAGAGAATGTGTTCATTGGTTAATAAGCATCTAGTATGCTTAAGATATTTTAAACTAGCACTCTGTTTTATACATCAGTTTTTTTGTTTTTGTTTTTGTTTTTTCATGAATGGATAGTGTTAGAGGGAATATGAGGATTTCTAAAGCCACGGTCCAAACTCTGGTTCAAAGTGTAAGGCCAAGACATTGCCATTATTAGTGAGGCTTCCAGGTAGAAGCCTTCACGGGATAAGTCCTGTCTACTAGGAGCCATCTGCATGATGAGCCTATTTATGTAAACTGCAGTGGTCGACCAAACTTTTATATAGCTCTGTCTTTGTACAACTTTCTCTTCTTTCTCCTTATAGAGAAGCATTCATTACATTTTAAAGTGCTTTGCATAGAATTTCAAAGTTCATTGTGACCTCTGTAACTTAGACATCATCAGGTACAGATGATATATGTGAAGGGCTTTTGGTAAACAGTGGCTTGGTAGCCATGATTCAACTTGAATCACTCCCTCATGAACCATATGAAACACATTCTTGCAAGATCGCAACTGTACTCTTGGGAATCATTTTGTTTTCTAACTTATTGGACTACTTTAGAGGCCTTTGGGCTTCACTAGACTTTTCTTCATTTCCTTCTTTTGTTGATCTTGGCCCCTTAACCTTCCACTCACTTTATTACTCATTTCTTAGGGACCTGACTACTCTGTAATACTGAGAAAATACATCTGAAGCCATATGGGTTGAGTAAAATAAACTTAAGATAGAAAGGACAAAAAGGAAGAAATATGTGTTCTCTGAACTTCCTTTGTTTATATGATCTGTTTATATGTTGTTAAGGTTGTGTTATCCAGCTGCCTCCCCGCATTTCAGAAATGACTCAAGATATCTGGGAAACACTCTTAACAGGGTGATGTTGGCATAGTAAATGAAAAGACACTTCATTTGTCCCCCACCAGATAATATATCCTCTTTCGAGGTTATGGGACCAATGCCAAAAGCTTCAAATGCTGAATCTTGAGGTTCTTCAAAGGGCGTTGACTTCTAGGGACACTCTTAGGAAAAAGCCAGTTAAATGAGTCCTTGTAAAGTCTGGGAGTATGTAACTGGCCATTTGAGTGCTTGCTCTTTATAATTGTCTGTATGATATCTAATTAATAGTTTTCTTTTGGTAAAATGGACATTAGCACTGGTATAAGGTGATGTTAGCAGCCTTCAAAGCCCAGGTTCTACTGGTCTTTTTATAACGTAAATTAAAACTTATTGGGCAGGTCATGGTGGTTTATACCTGTAATCCTAGCACTGTGGGAGGCCAGGGTGGTAGGATCACTTGAGATCAGGAGTTTGAGACCAGCTTAAGCAAAAGCAAACCTGTGTCTCTACTAAAAATAGAAAAACTAGCCAGGTGCACCTGTAGTCCCAGCCACTGCAGACGCTGACGCAGGAGGATCTTGTGATCCCAGGAATATGAGGCTGCTGTGAGCTAGGCTGATACCACAGTACTCTAGCCTGGGGCACTAGAGTGAGAGTCTGTCTGAAAAAAATAAATAAATACTTACAGGCTAGGCCACAGAGGTTCACACCTGTAATCCTAGAGCTCCTGGAGGCCAAGGCAGGATTACTTGAGACCAGGCGTTTGAGACTAGCCTGAGCAAGAGGCTAATTTCTACAAAATATAGAAAACTTAGCCAGGCATGCTGGCCTGTACCTGTTGTCCTAGCTACTCAGGAGGCTGAAATAGGAAAAGAACTGGAAACAGGAAAAGCCTCCAGAGTTTGAGGTCGCAGTGAGCTATGATGATGCCCCTGTACTTTAGCCTAGGCAATAGAGAGAGACCCTATCTCAAAAAAAATTTTTTTAAAGTACACTTGAGCCAAGCATGGTGACTCACACCTGTAATCCCAGCACTCTGGGAGGCCAAGATGGGTGGATTTCCTGAACTCACAGGTTCAAAACCAGCCTGAGCAAGACTTCCTCTCTTAAAAACAGCCTGGCATTATAGCAGGCACCACAGCTACTGGGGCGGCTGAGTCAAGAGGATCACTTGGGCCTAAGAGTTTGAGGTTGCTCTGAGCTATGATGCAATGGCACTCTAATGAGGGCAACAAAATGAAACTCTGTCTCAAAAAGGAAATAATAATAAGTACACTGAGTTAAGATTATTCTACATTTAGGGGCAGCTCCTGTGGCTCAGCGAGTAGGGCGCCAGCCCCATATACCGAAGGTGGCGGGTTCAAGCCCAGCCTCGGCCGAACTGCAAAAAAAAACAAAAAAAACAAAACAAAAAAATAGCCGGGCGCTGTGGCGGGCGCCTGTAGTCCCAGCTACTCGGGAGGCTGAGGCAAGAGAATCGCTTAAGCCCAAGAGCTGGAGGTGCTGTGAGCAGTGTGACGCCACGGCATTCTACCCAGGGCGATAAAGTGAGACTCTGTCTCTATAAAAAAAAAAAAAAAAACCCTGCTCTTGGTACTGCCATCATCCCCATTTTTATAGAATAAGAAACTGAGGCTTAGAGAGCTCAGTTGTCCAAGATCTAAAACTATAACCCAGCACCCTAGTTGGCACTTGAACTCTACTTTGAAGGATGGGTGGGATTTTCATCAGACATCCCCACCTTCCATGCAGTGGGGATTGCATCAACAATGGCAGAGACTTGAAAACAACAAAGGGTTTTCAGGGCATGTGAAAACCCCCAAAGCAGACCCATTTGGCTGGATAATCAAAGTAAAAGGAAGTAGACAAATTAAAGTAGGAAAAGAAGATGGCGGCAAGTGAAGTTCCTTCACTGCTAAGGACTTTTGGCTAAAATTATTTGGCTAGAGATGGATAAGAGTATTTTAAGGTAATTTGGTCAGCTCCTTAAAAAAGGTGAGGCTGAGGGCTGAACCACAGAGGTGGCCTTGTAAGGGGAATAGAGAGAAAAGGACACATGGGAGAGACCTTGCAAAAGTAGGGTGAACAGTAGGCTAAGGGACAGAAAGGGGTCTAAGATTCCACATCTTTGCAGTTCTATTTCTGGTGAGCAGAAAAAGAGGGGAGAGGAGTAAAGTTTGGGCAGGAGCTGGAATGGGTATGATCTTAAACTTGGCTGGTTTGATGTTGAGTTCGGAGATTTAACAGAAGGTTGCAATAGAGTTGATGGAGAAAGAGATAGATTGGAGAGAGAGAGAGGCCCTTTTGGATGACATCTTTAGAGACGTGATCATTGAAGCTATTGAAATAGCTGAGCTCGCAGCAGAAAGCCAGGGGCTTAACCCTGGGGAAGACCCACATTTACTGGGGGGAAGCCAGATAGGGAACCACTGGAAGGAGAAGAAGCAAGTTCAGAAACACAGAGAAAATCATGGTGGTGTGGGAAATTCGGTGTCAAAAAGGACTCTGAGCGTGGCAGCAGGTCCTGCAGCAGAAAGAGGAGCCAGGAGGGTCTTGCCTGGCTTGGTGGGGCTGGCCATCTAGGAGACCCATGGCTCTGAGTCCCAGACTTTGGGGAAAATAATCAGGCTTTGTTTCACGCTGTCTTCTTCATAAGGCTTGTGGACACATGGTGGCCACTGCTGATTTCAACCATAATTATAGCTCCTATAGCCTCTCTCTGACTTCTTATTCTAGATAGTGGATGTCCATATTCTAGATATCGGAGTTTCAACTTATCCATAAGGCCCAGAAACACCACTGGTGGCCTTGGGCCGGTCTGTGTCCTCATACCCCTTTGAGGTACCCGTCTCAGGCTAAGCAGTTGAAGATAACCCAAGAGAGAGAAGAATCAGAGGTTAACTTTCTAATCAGTTATTTCTAGTAACTAAAGATATTGTACTTTTTTTGCAATAGACAGAGCACTCAGCTCCAGAGAAAAGTACAACTGCACTTTTGTCTTCATCCTTAGAAATAGGTTCCAGATACTTTTTTAGTTGTCCTTTTCCTTGGGACTCAGAAAAATTATTCTCCCTTCATGATTCTCCATGATCAAATATTTATTGAATGAATCTCTTCCAGGCAGAAAGAAGTTCATCAACCCACATTAACTCAGATGAAAAACAACAGTTTAGCCCTCTGTGGCTAGCAAAGACCTCCATGTACAAGGGCCTCACAAGGTCATGGGACATTGTTGGGCATTCAGCGTGTATACATCTGTCTGGCTAGAGGCATAGATCCTGCGACCTACTAGGACTTCTAAGAAAACGTCAGCTTGTGCCATCAGGAATAGCACAGCAATTGGGATGAGCCAGTCCAGCTCCATTGATGATCCTGTCACTGCCTTATTTTTGATCAAGGGTGATTCACTGGCCTCTCTAGCCTTTACCATTCTCATTCATAAAGTATTGAAAACAGTTTAGGAATTTGTAGGGTGTCATGAGAAGCTCTGTAAGCTGTCAAGTGCTCTGCTAATATTATTATTATTAACACATTGACTGCTACGCTAGAAAAAAAAATTTTTTTCCTTGAGGCCGTAGTGTTTTATTAGGTCAAGATAATATGTGCTTCACAAGTCTGGGGGCTCAAAACCAGTGTGAGTTAAATACCACTCACCTGGCAGTTCATGTGGCCGATCGGAATAGAGGGAAATTTGTCCTTCAGACGCAGCAGGGGAAGGAGATGAGTTTTTAATCTCTAAGAGAAGGATTGTTGAGACACTGAGTGCGAAAATGTTACTTTTCTTGCGGGCAATTTACTTCTAAAATGACTTTTATTATTATTTTTTTATTTTTACATATACATGTGTTAATTAGGTTTCCACTTTTTGCCTTCACACAATTTAAAAGGCTTAAAATTTAATAACAATAACAATGTTTACGATAAGGACTAGAAACAAAAACCACGTAAAGAATGAACAAAGATAAATACATAATTTATAAATAATATAGTGGAATGTTAAAAAGAACACAACACAGTACAGCAGGATTGTCCTTGCTGCTTTGAGTTCAGATTTCCCTTCCATTTTATTCTTCTGAAAAAGACGTCCTGGATAAACCAGTATCAACCAGCTTGGTGCCCGTAGCTAGTGGTTAGGGCTCCGGCCACATACACCGAGGCTGGTGAGGCTGGTGGGTTTGAACCCGGCCTGGGCCTGCTAAACAACAATGACAACTGCAACAAAAAAATAGCCAGGTGTTGTGGTGGGCACCTGTAGTCCCAGCTACTTGGGAGGCTGAGGCAAGAGGATCACTTAAGCCTAAGAGTTTGAGGTTGCTGTGAGCTGTGACGCCACAGCACTCTACCAAGGGCAACATAGTGAGACTCTGTCTCAAAAAATAAACCAACATCAACTATCCATCCTCGCATTTTCTGGCTCTATCCGGGAGGGGTGGCGCTTTCCAAAGCCCTCCATGTGGAATGGTTTCTTTTCAGGAGCTCTTGGAAGCACTCTGGAAGAGTTACTCTCTACAAAGGATGTGTTAGTTTGAGGGGGTTGTCTTTGTTTTTTCCCTTCTCTGATGCAAAGAGAAAAGAACTTCACCTTGAGAGGACTCTCATGATGGGCACAAGGCATTTGGCTTATCACCTGGTTGGATTCCCTGGCAGTCCTGGTATGTGGACATTATTAACCCTATTTTGTAGGTGGATGGAGCCGCTTGCCTAGGGCAGTCGGCAGATTCAGACCTCAGATTTCGGCCTTTATAGTTAGTGCCTCTTTCACCACCCCGCGCTCTGTTTCTCCCCAAAATCCATCCTCAATTTTCTTCATCTTTTCTCTCTGGAACGGTTTAATATTTATGTAAATTTGTCACCAGAAAGTCAAGAAGAGGAGCTGTCTCGCACTTGGAGACAAGCTTCCTCCAAACTACAGCCATTCCCAGGCCAGAACTGATCCCCTCTGTCCCCTTGTAGCTTAATTGCAATACTTGCCCATTTTATTAGTTTCCAGGTTCTGTGCCAAGTGCTTTAAAAGGCAGGTAGGGGAGAATTCTCTGCTCGCCTGGCAGCTTGCCATCGCCCCAGAATCTATTGCTTGCTGTTTCAGAAAGGGATCAACATTGAAGGCCTTTTTCTCAGCAGTGAAATTTACATATCAGAACCTTGCTGACTGAGGCAGAAATGAGGACTCCAGGGCCCCTGCAGTCTGGGGGTGGGGACAGAGCCTGGGGGGGCGGGGGAGGGAAGAGCTTATTTTATTACCCAGGAATAAAAACATCGTGAGTAATGAATAAAGTCCGAAAGCAGTAAATCTGAGACTCCAGAGTTAGGTGTGTAGCTTGTTGGAGAACAATTTAAGCCGTCGTTTCTTCTGTAGAGGTGAGGTATTCCGGCTGCCTTTCACAGCCTGAATTTCATTAAATGGCCTTTTTAAAGGGGTAGGATTACAAGAAGCCAAGTCTGGCTGGTTCATAAGGATGATTTATGGCTGTGTTGTCGACTCCCCAACCCTTCTGTACAAGAGGATAGAGAAAATACATAATTTGTTGCTCATTAGCTCCGGAATCTGTCAGGGCTGGCTCGGAAGCCATGTGGTCCTGGACTTATGTGTCTGCTAAACGGCTTCAGCCTGGCCCTCTCCTTAAAAATCTGCAGTTGCTACTCTACCCTAGAAATGTAGCAATAATAAAATTATCTCAGCAGAGTCTGCTGTGGGTCTTTGAACTTGAGAGTCAGAATACTTGGGCTTTATTTACTGTTGACTCTGTCACTAGCATCGCATCCTGATAAATCACCATCTCCCAGAGCATTAGTATTTCCACCTGTAGAATGGGTGTATCTTCTTCATAGAGAAGAGTAAATGAAGCTAAAGTGCAGAGGAAATGTAAGGGATATCTGCCATGATTCACATTATTAGGAATTTCAGGTGTCCTTAAAATGTTTCCCTCTTTATCTTTCCAAGAGAGAAAGAATTGTTTGAATTTATAGTTTACTCTCTTAAGACTGTGGCCCTGGAAATACTGTAATGAAGAATAATAAAATACATGTTAATTGAAAAAAAAAAAAAAAAAGACTGTGGCCCTGAAAGTGGAAGTTTTAGGATGATGGGATGTTCGAGTCCTTGAGTTGTAATCAGCCCCCTTCTCTCACAAGTGACAGAAGCGGAGAGGTGACTCATCTGAGATTAATCAGTAAATTTATGCAAGAGACGCGAGTTTGCAGTGGAAACCCATGTGCTCCTTCTCAGCATCAAACAGGAAATCATGCTGATGGATGCTCACACTGAGCCTATTTCTCAATCTCTGGTCCCATGTCAGGGGTTTTGCCGGGGCCTTGATTCTGCTGCTTGCCAGCGGGGTCATCTTCGGGGAAGTAACTTTCCTCTGCTGTTCCTTATTGCCTTTGCCTGGTTGGCAGGCTGGTGGTAGAGGTAGCACAAGAGAATCGAGAATAAATGTCATTGCAATTTTGAAGTAACAAATCCTGGAGTCTAAAGCCCTCATTCTGCACATGGAGAAGCCAACTTGTGCCAGATTCACTCAGCGAGCAGGGACGTGAGCCCCGGCCACTTGACTCCTCGTCCAGTCTTCTCCCCCTGCATATAAAGTCACATGCGTATGATTTATAAATAAAGAAGAGTAAGAGAACATGATTGTGGTAATAAACATCTGGAACTTATTTGCCTGAAAGGTTACATAGGGTAAGAGTATAAAGAGGTTCAAGAGGGGAATTAGATCATGAGTGTAGGAAAGAATGCTGGGCAGAGAGTCAGTACACCTGGGTCTAATCTTTGGATGTGAGTTATTTGGACCTAAGTTGCTTCCATGTATAATGGCCCCTTTCATTAATGACTTGCCACGTTTCTCAGGTTTAATCTCTACAACGTGTTATCAAAGAGCCCTTGGTAATGTTGAAGGGATAGTTCCTATTTTGCAGTAGGCAACTCCCAGGACTACTGGCCTTCTCCCTTCCATTTATTTGTTCCTTCACCTGGTAGGCCCTGGGCACCTCTGCAGGGTCAGATATTAGTTCTGTTCTCGCAGGGAATGGCTAAGCCAGGCTGCTGGCTAGACTGGCCTTTGACCACGTCCCTCTGATGGAGACTCATATTCTAAATGGTCTGGGAAGACAAAGTGTGGTGCACACAGAAGCAAAGCGCTTATACCCAGAGGCGCAGTGTGGCGCGTTCTCACTCCTCCACCTGCTCGCCCCTGGTGCTTCTGTCCTATGTGGCTGGCCTTCCCCAGATGTGGGGCCCTGGGGACCTCGATCGATGCCTTCCCCCACTGGAAAAGAGTAATGGGAGCCTTTGCAAAGGAGCATCCGGATACGCCTGTGTATTGCTTCCCTTGTGGTCATGAACATGCTCTCTGCTCCCTGAAAGGGCAAGCGTGGCCCAGCATCCTGCCCCATGAGGAAGTGTGAAAGGGACTTTTGTGGTGAGTGATGAGTTGACCATCACTGTCCCTGGGCTGCGGTTGCAACCAGGAAGCGGCCAAGGCCAGGCTGTGGAGTTCAGACAAGGGCAGTGGCCGAGTCTATCGCAGGCATTCACCTTACAGAGCAGCGGCTGGCCCCCATCCTTAACAGAAAGCCTGGTGGTTTGGGGTGAGGTGAGGCTCCCCCTCTCCGAGGCTCAGTGTATCCATCTCGTGGTGGTTGTGAGGATTTCAGGAAATGGAGAATGTGAAAGCCATGCCTGGTATACAGTAGGTAGTTAATAACTGATGGCTTTTTTTTTAAGTAGTGATAAGTCTCCCCTAAACACCAAGGGGTAGACACAGGGTATAACAATCCAGACTCACTCACTAGCCTGTAGCATCTGAGAAGACAACCCAGACTGACTTGAGGGAGTCCACAAACACTGGTGGGTGTTGTATGAAAAGTTCTTTCGTGTTCAGGCTGGTCTTCTACTCATGATACTATGCTTCTGAAAACTGAAATAAAAGCATCACTTTCTATGGCCCAGCTCATCTTGTATTCATGTTGTCGAATTAAACCAACAGCTCTTGCGAAGGTGAGTGGCCTCTGTTCGTGGAGAAGGAGGTTGACACATGGAGAGATTGGGTTCAGGGAGAAGGAGGTTGACACATGGAGAGGTTGGGTTCATGGAGAAGGAGGTTGACACGGGGAGAGGTTGGGTTCGTGGAGAAGGAGTTTGACACATGGAGAGGTTGGGTTCATGGAGAAGGAGGTTAACATGTGGAGAGGTTGGGTTCACGGAGAAGGAGGTTGACACGTGGAGAGGTTGGGTTCATGGAAAAGGAGGTTGATACGGGGAGAGGTTAGGGAGAAGTAGGTTGACACCTGGAGAGATTGGGTTCATGGAGAAGGAGGTTGACACATGGAGAGGTTGGGTTCGTGGAAAAGGAGGTTGACACGGGGAGAGGTTGGGTTTGTGGAAAAGGAGGTTGACATGGGGAGAGGTTGGGGAGAAGTAGGTTGACACCTGGAGAGGTTGGGTTCACGGAGAAGGAGGTTGACACGCGGAGAGGTTGGGTTCGTGGAGAAGGAGGTTGACACATGGAGAGGTTGGGTTCGTGGAAAAGGAGGTTGACGTGGAGAGGCTGGGTTCATGGAAAAGGAGGTTGACACGCGGAGAGGCTGGGTTTACAGAGAACCTAAAGTACTGAATGTTCTCCTGTGTTCCCGTGAGAACCGAACCTCTCTACGTGTCAACCTCCTTCTCCATGAACCCAACCTCTCCGCATGTTGACACGTAGAGAGGTTGGCTTATTTGGTGCTGAAGGACACCAATGAGGCGGCAGAGCCTGGGCACTCCAGGACTTGGCTGTGGTGTCTTCACCCTTTATACAGAAACCTCCACCATGACATGCAATGTTGGCATAATGGCTGAGACCCTTGGTGGGGTCAGATTATTCTTGGGAGTCCTTTATACCAAATCCTAGAATCCAAGATTTGTTCAGACTCCTCAGATCCCCTGACACCCTGGTTACCCTTAACCATGTCCATCTTTCTTCATTTAATTATTTTTTTCTACAGCTAAATCCTTAGTTGTTTCTCTCTTTAAAAAATATATTCAATTGTATATTTTTCCTGTACAAAGGTTTTATGTGGCCGTATAGGACTTAAAAAAATAAAACAATCATTTTATCACTTTTGATCATTCCTCTTGTGCTCATGTGTATCTGTACACTTCTTAAATAGAAAATTAGGATTTTATACATTATAACTTAAAGTACTGAATGTTCTCCTGTGTCAGTAGATGTCCATTACAGCATCTGTTTTGATGGTGAGTCTCGACACTGCCTGATTTCCTTCTCGGATTCCTTTCAGATCATCACGGGGGAATTCTACCGGATCTATTACCTGAAGGAGAAGTCCCGGTCGACGATTCAGAATCCCTATGTGGCCGCCCTCTATAAGCAAGTGGGTTGCTTCCTCTTCGGCTGTGCCATCAGCCAGTCTTTCACAGACATTGCCAAAGTGTCCATCGGCCGCCTGCGTCCTCACTTCTTGAGTGTCTGCAACCCTGATTTCAGCCTGATCAACTGCTCTGATGGCTACATTCAGAACTACAAATGCAGGGGTGATGACAGCAAAGTCCAGGAGGCCAGGTGAGAGACCCCTCCCAAGGCCGCAGCAGACACCCCTGTGGTGTAGTGCTGTTCTGTGAGCGCTTACTGGCCGTGCTCTGGTTTAGGTAGGTGCGTAAGGCACAATCCCTGTTCTTGAGAAACTCCCAGTCAAGCGATGGAGACAGAGAAGTCCATAAATAATTATGGTATAGCATCAGTAAGACCATTCATTCATTCCTTCTTTTGTTTATTCATGAATCCATGGGTGCCTGCTACGTTCCAGGCATGGGTCCAAAGCTCTACCAAGGATGCAGAAAGGAACAAGACAGAGCCTGCTCTCAAGGTTACAGTCTAGGGAGGGAAGACAGATGGACAAGTGTGTATCAGGGGTGTGAATATGGCCCTTTCACGGCCTTCTCTTGCTCTTGCAGGAAGTCCTTCTTCTCTGGCCATGCCTCCTTCTCCATGTACACTATGCTGTATTTGGTGGTAAGTACCTTCCCTCTCATTGAAATGCTGTCCAGTCCCAGCTTAGACTTCTAATCTTACAGCCCTCAAACTAGTTAGGGACAGACTTTGCTGTAAAAGGCTTGGAAAAGGTGAGCTGGAAAAGTTAGCTTTCATTCCACCCTCTGCCACTGCCTCAGCACAGGTGATTTTACTTTCCAGGGATTTCCCATTTTGGCACTGAAAATAGCGTTGGCCATGGCTGCTTGGTTTTTGAAATGATAAAAGTGGTAAAGACACTTGTCTAACATTATGGTACAAGCACTGTTTTTGAAGAAACCATGAACTCGCTTGATTCTTAGAGTAACCTTAGAAGTAGTATTATCTCTGTTATGGGAAAGGTTACCAAGTACGGCTCTGAGAATTTAAGCAAACTGCTGAAATTTACATAATGCACCTCAGAACGGCAGCCCAGACCCACGCCTTCTGAGCACATGTTTTGCAGTGTTCACCATGTCCGCCTGCCTTCATGTTCTCCCTGTGGAAGGGCTTTCAGGATTGTCATTACCTGACTATTTAGAGTGATTTTGAGTTTTGCAAAATACTTGTGCATTCCCGAGGACAGGGGACCTCGTATCAATGCTGTGGCATATGAAGTCGGGTGTCCCCACTTCTCGAATCCAGAGGCCAAGGCCCAGCAGGATTAAGCAGCTTGTCTGTTGTCCTGCAGCTGGTGATGCAACCATGGTGTGATTCATAAGTTGGCCTGCCCACGGCCCTGTCTGCTCTGGTTTCCTGGAGATGCCTGGATGGAGCGGGTGAAGCGGGTGAAGGCCTGTTCCCCTCCAGCTGCCATGCAGACAGCGGGCTGCTCTGTGTTTCTGTCCGTTGAATGTGGGCTCCCCTGCCCTTCCTCCCCCCTCAAACGAGGTCCCCAGACCAGTGCACTTCCTGCTTTCGGCTGCTTTGATGGAGTTCAGAGGGAGAAGGTGCTGAGAGGTCAGACACAGCTCAGAGGAGCATAAGCTGTTTGGAAAAAGAACATTTTGATTTCAACGAATTAAAAAAACACAATTAGGAATTAGGGGGGAAAGACTGACAGAGAAATTGTTTTGTTTTGTCTTTCCAAATCTTTTCCAAGTTTGGAGGCCTCCAGGCTTCCAACCTGTGAAAACACGAAACATGGATTTTATTTATTCATCAATAGCACTTCCCTCCGTTCCTCCTTTTTTTTGTTTTTGTTTTGTTCTTAGAAAGGGTAATTTAGCAAAGATATTTGAGTTCCTGCTCCATGTGTATATTTTACCCAGGGCTGGAACCAATTTTAAAAATGTCATTTCAGTGTTTTGTGAAGGTGCACAGAGAGGTTGGTATGTGTTCATTTTTTCCCCCATATCCCTTCATTTTATTCCAAGATAAAAAAAATATTAGATAATTTTGAATGCAACATTGTGCACTATGTCCTTTACAGCTGCCTAAAAGGTGACGATGTTGACAAGTTTTGGAGCCTTCTGTGTGCAGGCACTGTCTCTAGATTATGCTATAACATTAGCTTCTCAGTAACCCTTGAGAGGTGTTTTGATTATCTTACTTTGGGATAAAAACAAACAAACCTGAATCTAAGAAGTTAAGTCATAAAAGTTCTACAGTTAGTAAGAGACAAATAACTATTGAAGGCTAGTTTTTAGGATTTGAGCATTGTTATAGGTTCTTTCTTTCTTTTCTCTTCTTTTTTTGAGACAATCCACGTCACCCTGGATAGAGTGCTGTGGCATCACAGTTCACAGCAACCTCAAATTCTTGGGCTCCAGTGATCCTCTTGCCTCAGCCTCCCAAGTAGTCTGGACTACAGGTGTGCACTACACTGCCTCGCTAGCTTTTCTATTTTAAGTAGAGACGGGGTCTCACTCTTGCTCAGGCTGGTCTCAAACTCCTGAGCTGAAGGGATCCACCTGCCTCGGCCTCCTACGTTATAGGTTCTTTTTATAGTATTTCATCACAACAACAAAAAAAAAGGAAAACCAAAATAAACAAAAAACAAACCTCTGCAGGATAAACTTAAAGATCGTAACCCCTTGGCCCTAATTTCAACTTCAGGTGGAGGAGGCCCGCCTTTCTCTTTCTGCCTTAATGGTGGAGATGTCCCCTACCCTCTCCAACTACACCGTCACCTCCTCCCCAGCTGTGGTTACGGCCAGAAATCTCTGAGGGGATGATGGGTGAGCAGGAGATTTTGACTGAAGGTTTGTTTGCATCTCTCTGAGGGAGGAAGAAATTGTTGTAATGCCTTCATATTGCTGGAAGGAGGGAAGAGAAAGGGGGAGAGAGGAAAGGAAGAGAGAGGAAGAAAGAGAAGCACCTTCTTAATCCTTTATCTCCTGAGCATGTTATTATATCCTCATGCCACCACGCTGTCATTCACATAGCCACACTTTTTGGAAATCTCTTTTTTTTTTTAAGAGACAGTTTCACTTTGTCGCCCTCGGTAGAGTGCCATGGCGTCACACAGCTCATAGCAACCTCTTGGTCTTAGCTGATTCTCTTGCCTCCGCCTCCCCAGTAGCTGGGACTACAGGCGCCCATCACAAGGCCCAGCTATTTTCTTTTGTTGCAGTTCAGCGGGGCTGAGTTTGAACCTGCCATCTTCTGTATATGGGGTCTGTATCCTATTCAATGAGCCTCAGGCGCCGCCCCCAGCTATTTTTTTTAATTGCAATTTGGCTGGGGCCAGGTTTGACCCTACTCCCTCAGTATATGGGGCCAGCGCCCTACTCACTGAGCCACAGCGCCATCCTGGAACTCTTGTCCACATACATTCACCATTCACAACTTGCAGGCACCCATATCTAAATACACACACACATAGCATATATTTGTATATACACAGCTCTATTTTTAGCACACAGTTTATCTTGCCCTAAAACAACCTCTGAAGATAAGAGATAAATAAGGATAGCCACTGTTGGCCAGGGCTTGTTTTTATGTGATATTCCAGAGAAATCCCAGCCATTGGAATGTCCAATTTATAAAACTTGCTAAAGGAAGTCTGAAGGACAGCCTTGCTGCCCACCAGAGGGGGTGGGATGTCCTGCAGTCTGTCCAAGAAGCCCTCAGACCCTCCCCCAGTGCTTTATGTCGGGCTTCAGGAAGAGCTGGAGTGGGGCAAGCCCACTTTCTGTGCTGTTTTGGGCATAGCCTGTGGTACATGGCGTCCCTAGAGCCTTGGGGAGAAACTCAGTGGAGCCAGCTGGGCATAGCATTGCCCCTTTTGATATGGAATCAAACCCGGCCATGTCCATTACTAGCTATAGGACCATGAGTGGGTTACTTAGTTTTAGAGCCTCAGTATACCCATCTATAAAGTGGAGATGATCGTGTCTATTTTTTGTCTTTTCTTTTCTCCTTTTCTCTTTATTTTATTTTTTTGTTTGTTTGTTTTGAGTAAAAGTCTGTTGCTCAGGCTAAAGTGCCATAGTGTTAGCCTAGTTTACAGCAACCTCAAACTCCTGGGCTCAAGTGATCCTCCTGCCTCAGCCTCCTGAATAACTGGGACTACAGGTGCTCACCACCATGCCCGCTAATTTTTCTCTTTTTAGTAGAGATGGGGGTCTCACTCTTGCTCAGGTTGGTCTCAAACTCCTGAGCTGGAGTGACCTCCCAGAGTGCTAGGATTACAAGAATGAGCCACTGCACCTGGCCCCTGGTGTCTATAGAGTTATTGCCACTGTTCCTCTCTGGACTCCATTTTCCCCATCTGTCAAATGAAAGAGTAGGATTAGATGCTGTTTATTTATTTCACAAGCTCTACAGCTCTATACAAAAAAGTTTGAACTTCCTTAAGTGCTGAAAAGGAAGATGGGAAACCATCAGGGAAAAACTTCTGCCACAGTACTGTGAAGTTCAAAGACAAAGGCAGACCAGAAGCACCAGCCATCCACCCACCAGGCCTTTCAGTGGTGGCCACTTCTAGAGATGAAGGGCATTCTGTATTAGGGTTCACTCCCAAAATGGTTAGCCTGGAAAAACCATGCCCCAAACACCAAATTATCTCTGGGCACAGAAGCTTAAGGATGAGGTCTAATTTTTTTAAAAATAGCATATATAAGCATATAGTATGCGTTCTACCTCTGAGTCCTGGACCACATCTCGAGTGGTCGTCTTCCTCCGAGGTGAGGGACCGAGGATAACACGGCTGCCTGGGTAAGACGCCAACACCGGGACAGGTCCCAATCCCTGTAGCACCTCGTGTTTCCTCTGTTGTGCCAGGTGCTCTGCTGTCTTCTGGGGACGCTGAGATGAGTCAGATCTGAGCCCTGCCCTGAAACGGCTCACCTGTGCATTCAGTATTCAGCCAGCATTCAGCAAATATTTAATGAGTGACTCTGATGCACCGGTGCCACGCTGGGGGTGGAGGGAATTGGGGATTAGTGAGGCACGGTTACAGCCCTTGGGAGTTCAGCCTAGAGGAACAGCAGATGGTAATAGTCTGGTACATTGTACACCAGGGGCAAGGGGACGTGGAGGTTGCCCCAGATGCTCAGGACTGTGACCCCCAAGCTAACCTGCAGTGTAGGGTGGCAGAAGCCAGGGACAACTCTCTGTAGAGTCCTTAGTCCTGTGAGGATGGAGGAGCCACTTGTGTGCCAGTGAAAAGGAGGGTGGTGTCTTGGAGAAGAACAAGCACCTTGCGTGGCGGGTGGGCAGCAGGGGCAGAGGGCACACTTGAACGTGAAGTGAACTCTGTGGGCCTGAGTCCCAGCTCCTCATTTCGCAACTCGGACTGAGCAGCAGCAAGTTCATGTCAAGGCCTTTCCTTGGCTGCTGTGCTCTCCCTTGGGCATCTGCACCTTGCCCCCTCACTTTCTTTAGGTCATTTTTCCGACCACTTCCTTTAACATGACAGTCCCTTCTCAATGCTGTACACCCCACCCCCAGCCTTACTACCACCTCCCCCCATTTCTCACCATCTGACATACTATGTGTTCATTTATTTGCTTGTTTATTTCCCCCAACTAAATTATAAATTCCACGGGGGGGGGGACTTTTGATTCACTACTGTAGCCACTTCCCAATGTAGTGCTGATGCTTAGTTACGTAGTGCTAATGCTTAGTTATGCAGTGCTGATGCTTAGTTATGTAGTGCTGATGCTTAGTTATGTGTGCAGTGAATATTCAGTGAAGGAGGGACTGTCCCTGCCCGGGCCAGGCCTCCTTACTTTCCATTCCAATCAGGGTTTCTTTTGTCTGGGCATCACTGACTTGATAGACCCCTCAGGTTCTGTGTGGTGTCGGGAATATCTTCGCTGCCTCTTTACTGACCTCTCCTGTAGTCTTTACAGTGTTGTCCCATGAGAACTGTTTGTATGTCAGAGGGACTGTTGGGTGCCAGGAAATAGGGAAGTGGCTGTAGTCTGGCAGCCACGTTCTCCGGGCTGTGTTGTTCGTCACTGAGGTTTTGTGCCACACGTTTGGCATCTGGAGCCCGCCATCTGGCATCCCCACAGAGCATCTGCAGAAACCCCTGGCAGGAACAAGATTGCTGTTTCCAAGGGGAATAAACTGCTGTACCAGATGTTTTCCCCTGTCCTCCCTACCTCATTCACTCATCCAACCACAGTCCCTCTGTTTCTGAGAACCTGTTCTCAGACCCTGTGTGAGCACCTGAGGACACCAACAGAGCTCATAATTTTGTAAACAGTTGCAAAACAGTTGGCTACATCCTCTGCTCGGAGATGCCTTGAGGGGCTGGAGCCCAGGGAGAGTGGCTGTCACCTGTGTACTGAGTCGTTCACAGAGTCCTCTCGGCTTAAGATCAGGTCAGAGATTCTTCCACTCTCTTACAAAAGCTGAGGATCTGCATGTCAGACGTGGGAGTGTTGTCAAAGTGTGACAGGTGGGTGAGAAGAGCCTGGAGTTCCAGATGTCCCCTAGAGGCTGTCCTTTACTGTAGCCCCTTCCACTCAACTTCTCTTCTCCAAAGTCAGAGGTCCAGTACAAAAGACCAAGAACAAATGTAAAGCAGTAATTCCCCACCGAAACCAGGAGGGTCTATGGTTCGAGCCCAGACTCAGAGCAGCAAACTCACTGTAAATCACGGCGCTCTTACCTCAAGCACGTGGCATGGCCTCTTTTAGCCTCAATTTCTTCATCTGTAGCATGGACACCATGGTGTCCACTGAACAGGATGACTTTGACAATTACAGGTGATGTACCCTAAACCCACTTAGCATAGTACCTAGAACTGGTGGTAGTTTTCTTTCCTCCCTGATAGTGACAGAAGATAAGATTGGATTTTCTTCTAAAGGAGGAGACATGTCAACCAAACATCCTTTCATTTAGAAAGTTCTTAAGCAACTTTCCAGAGCAAAATTCTGCTTTTTCACCGTGTTGGTGAGCCACCAGGCGCTTAAACCAGAGCCAAGTGGGATCCATAGAGGAGGTTAGAGAAGGGAGGAAGTTTCTCACTGTGGATGTCAGGAATCTGGACGGAGCAGCATGGAGGAAGGACAAAAGCCTCCTCCCAAGAGCAATGGAAATGAAGTGAGAGGACAGTGCAGACCTGTTCCCCCAGTATGCAAATTATGTAATGAGACACAAGTGACTCAGCAAGAACATGACTGTGACTCACACACACATCTGACTCTGCTGGTTCAGAACAGGGGAGTTTGCTCTAAGGAGGTTTTGTTGGAATTCTGCAGGACCCTAGTTTTGAAGCTGGGACCAGGAAGGAGAAGAGAACTCTACTTAGGGAGTGAGCTGCACCTGCCAGGGACTTTCACATACATCATCTGGAGAGGGGAGCCCCAGACCCTGCTCTATTGTAATCTTTAGCACGTCCAGTCCACAGTTCTGTTGGAGGAACTAGAAGTAAAACCTCGTATAGAATTTTTTGTATAAGAAAAGGACTTTAAGATTATATTCTCTTTTAGTGGAAGAGCTTATTCATATCTGTGTTTTTCATAGTCTTGAACATAATAGATATATATACTTAATATTTTTATGTTATATATGAAAAAACAAAACTTCAGAGGAGCAGAATGACTAGTCTGGGGCCGTGTGGTTGAGATATAGCACTATGAGAAAAGACCCAGTCTAGTTGCTGTGACTGTACATCAGATGCTTTGTGCAGTGTCGCAGTGATGCTTGGGAAGTGGACTCTAAGGGTTGATTTTCCAGCCAGGAAAATGGGGTAGTGAACACAGATTGGACAGGATGTCAGCAGCAGACTGTGTGAGATCAAGTTGCTTTGGGCTTTCTCGCTTGGTCCAGCTCTGCCCACCGGTTTCCTAAGCACATTTCTCAGGGTGCCTCAGACTTGGCTGAAGTCCCAGCAGGTCTTCTCCTTCTGGGAAAGTCTCCTTGGTCCAGGATTGGGGCCTGGCACCCCATATCCTTAGTAAGGTGTATGCACCCCTGTGGCGTGGGAATGAATGGAACCTCCAGAGTTAATTATTCCCTTAGGCTCCAGATAGTACTTTGTGATCCTAACAAGGCCCAAACCTCTGGCCTGGAGCTGCTCAAGCGCATGGAGCTCTGAATTGGCAAAATCCACACCATTTAGCAGTGATGTTGGTGTGGACAGAGGGTTATTGGATCTTTTGATCAACCTCAAAGCCTGTTGCCACCAGCTTACTTCTCAAATCAGATGTAGCCGCTAGGTGGAAGGTCATTGTGCCATTTCATTCTTTAGTAATTTACATGTTTGGTGTAATCGCCACAGTCATTTACCAAGGCAAAAGGGAACCTAGATTTCCAAAGAGTGCCTTGAGTGCTTGTTCTAGGCCAGATAGGGTCCTTCCCTTGTTGCCTGCCCCCTTTGATCCTGACAAGCCTGAGAAGACAATGCTCTATCTGTTTTATAGATAAGGAGACTGGGGCTTTAGAGATGGTAAAGACCACAGGACTAGTAAGTGGTGTGGGCAGGATGGGAATCGGGGCTGCCTCACCCCAAAATGCACTTTATTATTGCACTACTTTGCCCTAGATTTGTGTTTTTTGATTTTTTTTATATCACAGCATACTCGAACCTATACTTAAACTTCTACAGCACACTTAAATTATGTTTTAAAAAAAAAGGTAAAAAAATAGGGCAGTGCCTGTAGCTCAGTGAGTAGGGACCGGCCCCGTATAGCAAAGGTGGTGGGTTCAAACCCGGCCTCCACTGAACTGCAAAACAAAAAAATAGCCGGGCGGTATGGTGGGCGCCTGTGGTCCCAGCTACTCGGGAGGCTGTGACAGGAGAATCGCCTAAGCCCAGGAGGTGGAGGTTGCTACGAGGTGACTCCACAGCACTCTACCGAGGGTGATAAAGTAAGACTCTGTCTCTACAAAAAAATACTTAACTATGCTCTGAGCTTCTTTTGAACGTAATTGAAGTAATCATCTTTAAGAATTTTGGGGTATACCTAAGATCCTCCTACGGCACACTGGTTGAGAAATCACTGCCCTAGGCCAGGTGCGGTGGCTCACGCCTATAATCCACATACTCTGGGAGGCCGGAGGTGGGAGCATTGCCTGAGCTCAGGAGTTCAAGACCAGCCTGAGCAAAAGTGAGACTCTGTCTCTACAAAAAAGAGTAAAACTGAGGCAAAAGGACTTCTTGAGCCCAAGAGCTGGAGGTTGCTGTGAGCTATGACACCACAGCGCTCTACCCAGGGTGACAGCCTGAGACTCTGTCTCAAAAAAATAATAATAGGAAGAAAATCACCGCCCTAAATCCACAGCTGTAGACACAGCGCTGACCTGGAGGTGTTCCTCCTAAACGTGACAGCTGCTGGTGGGTGACTGGCAGCAAGCTCACGTCTGGGTCTGCTTACTGGGATTCCGATTCCGTGTCTGGCTGCTTCCTGAAGGAATTCTTTTCCCAGAGCCTCCCATAGTCATTCATAAGCACTCCCTGCCTCCCTTCCTGGAGCTATTCTGATGACCGGTCTCTTCCTCTCTCCTCAAGTTCCTCTCCCCTATTTATTTTTTTCTTGTATTGAGCTCCAGCCGAAAGTATCTGAGTCAGGGGAGGGGAGATGCAGGCCTTGTCCGGTTGGGAAACCCGCCCTTCCCCCGCCCCACCCTGGTTTCCAAGGGCAGTGACATAAAGTCTGTGGGGGGTGGGGCAGGGAAAGGGTTGAAGGACTTGTAGCAAGCGTCTTCTTAGAACCTGCAGTGGGAGAAATAAGAAAATCTTGGGCCCATGAGATCCAAATTAAGACAAGTGGTTAAAGAATAAAATCAACCTATGTATCAAGTAGAAGGTCATGCTATCCTCTTAATCTATGTTAACAACCACACCAACCCATACGCAGCCTGTGAGATAGCAGTTGTGGCACTACTTTGTGTGTAGGAAACTGAGGCGCATTGAGGTTTTTCTGATTAAAACCTGCGCTCTTTCTGTTACCCACCCCAACCCTGTCCATTGCCAGGGACAGCTGGAGGGAGGCCCGACCACTGTGGGCACACTGCAAATGGGTAAGTCCATGTTCCTTGAACTTGCCATTGTCTTAAAGACTTGAGTTAAGTTGGAGATAGACCAGCAGCATCTCCACCTCCCATTCCCAAAAGGAAGGGATCTTTCTATCCGTCATTGCAGATTCCACTGGCGGGTCATTTCAGTAGAAATGAGGAAGTCTCCTTTAGCCTGTAGCTGTAAATTCATTTATTTATTAAGACAGAGTCTTACTCTGTCGCCCAGGCTTGAGTGCCATGATCATAGCACACAGCAACCTCAAACTCTTGGGGTTTTCTTGCCTCAGCCTCCTGAATAGTTGGGACCATAGTTACCTGCCACAATGCCTGGATATTTTTTCTATTTGTAGTAGAGATGGGATCTCACTCTTGCTGAGGCTGGTCTCAAACTCCTGAGCTCAAGCAATCCACCTGCCTCAGCCTTCCAAAGAGTGTTGGGATTATAGGTGTGAGCCACCCAGCCTGCCCTAAATTTGGTTTCACTGACTTTGGTGTTGCCTCTAGTGAACAGAGCTTGCCTTGAGCCCTTAGAAGACATCCAGATTTGCTTTTTATGGTACTCAGTGCCTTACTTAAAACCAGTTAATTTTTCACCATTGTTTACACACTTTCCAATTGTGATTCAGTAGGTAGGTGTTCTGTGAAAATAGTGATTAGAAGTCAAGTAAGTCTTTTTTCTTGCAGGACTTCTCAGAGCCTTTGGTAATCTTGTAAGCATTACGAGTGACAAAAATAAGCATTTAGTATAGAGCATTCACAAATCTTGTTTTAAATGACACTATTCCATGGAATCTGTTTTGGCAAAGATTGGCCTAGTAAATAAAGGCCAAGTTTGGGCGGCGCCTGTGGCTCATCGAGTAGGGCGCCAGCCCCATATACCGAAGGTGGTGGCTTCAAACCCAGCCTTGGCCGAACTGCAAAAACCAGAAAAATAGCCAGGCGTTGTGAGGGGCGCCTGTAGTCCCAGCTACTCGGGAGGCTGAGGCAAGAGAATCGCCTAAGCCCAGGAGTTGGAGGTTGCTTTGAACTGTGTGATGCCACGGCACTCTACTGAGGGCGATAAAGTGAGACTCTATCGCTACAAAAAAAATAAATAAATAAAGGCCAAGTTCATTTGACACCCATGGCCTTCAGGAACTGGTCCCTTGCTAGACTCTGCAGCCCTATTTCTCATCACTTCCATATACCCTCTTTTCCAGTTACCCTGGGTTATTGGAAGTTCTTGAGAAATTGGTGGCAGGCCCCTAAATCGGATAGGCAGCCCCTATCTCTCTGCCTGAAATAGACACCCCACCCTAATGTCCCCTTAACTCCAGCAAATGCCCATTCATCTTTAGGATTTAAGTTAAGTATCTTTTCCATTTCATAATGGAACCTTTTTAAATGTCCATGGGAATCCATTTGAATTTACGTATCAACTTCTGAGTTTAAAAGTTGTGTTCTCATAAATAAAAATTCTAGCTTTCTTTCTTATCCAAATGGCCCTTCGTATCTCTCACGTCACAGAGGCCCCATGCAGTTCTTGCTAGGTTAATTATTATTAATTAATCATAATTGCTATTATGATGATCTTATCTCTTCTTTTAGATTTTTAACTGGTTATTATTTATAGATGGAAAAACAGTTGATTTGTATTACTTATTTAGCAACCTACGACATCAATGCAGTCTCTTAGCAGTTTTTGGTTAGTTTTAGATTTTCCAGTAATACATTTATATACTTTCAAAATGATTATAAAGTTGCTGCTGTTTTCTGTGCCTAGCTTTTTTGAAATACAGCAAAACCAGGGCCAGGCACAGTGGTTCATACCTGTAATCCTAGCACTCTAGGAGGCTGAGGCAGGTGTATTGCCTGAACTCACAGGTTTGAGACCAGGCTGAGCAAGAGTGAGACCTTGCTCCTAAAAATAGCTGGGTGGGGCAGCACCTGTGGCTCAGTGGGTAGGGCACCAGCCCGATATACTGGGGATGTCAGGTTCAAACCCAGCCCTGGCCAGCTAAAACAGCAATGACAATTGCAACAAAAAATAGCTGGTCTTGTGCCGGGCGCCTGTAGTCCCAGCTACTTGGGAGGCTGAGGCAAGATAATTGCTTAAACCCAAGAGTTTGAGGTTGCTGTGAGCTGTGACACCATGGCACTCTACTGAGGGGGACAAAGTGAGACTCTGTCTTAAATAAATTAATTAATTAATTAGATATAAATAAAAATAGCTGAGTGTTGTGGCAGGTGCCCATAGTCCCAGCTACTCAAGAGGCTGAGGCAAGAGAATTGCTTGAGCCCAAGAGTTTGAGGTTGCTGTGAGCAATGATGCCACAGCACTCTATGGAGGGTGGTAAAGTGAGACTGTCTTAAAAAAAAAAAAAATAGAAATATAGTAGAACCTCCCTAGCAGACCACCTCCCCACATGGACAGACGTGTCAGTACAGGAGGGCTAGTTCTGTATGTTGACCACCTCCATGGGTCGACCAGTTTGTTACAGTTCCTTGGTGGTCACCTTACACAGAGGGTCTACTGTGCATAGTTTTCTGAGAGGTTGCGGAATCAGTCCTAGGCCCGACACTGCGGCCAGCAGTAACTCTGGGCTCCCCCACTCTCTGTCTCCTCCAGACTGACCGCTGGCTTGCTCTATCCTCGCTGCCAAAAAGTAGGTGTCCATTGATCTCAGGAAGGCCAAAGTCATGCCTTAGCCCCTGCCTGCATCTATCTTTAGGCCACCAGCCCCCGCCCTCTGCTCTCGTCCCCTTCCTCCGACCCTTGGATTTGTAGTCGGAAGTTCCTCTTGTCTCCTCGCCTCTTCCTCCTGACTTCCCAAGTTCCCACAGGAACCTGGGAAGTAGCTTGTGCCCAGAGGTGAGAACGGAAACTGCAGCCAGATAACTCTGAGGGACAATGCCCAGCTGACGTCATTCCAACTTCGTGCTTCAGCCAGAGGTGGTTTTCCCCCGTTTTTCTGTAGGTTGCTCTCCAACCCCACCCAGTTCAGGTGTCAGTCACCCTCTGAAAGTTCTGTGCCATTGTTAGGTTGGTTTATGTGTTTCCTTATATTCGAATTCGAAATCCACAGTTCCAGGCAATAACTTAGGAACTTGTCCTTCTTTTGAAACAGAAGCATCTCTTTGTGAATCTCATAATAACTTCTCCTTATTGGGGGATATTTGATTTCTGTGCTGATGCCGAGGGACGGCTTGTACAGGGATTGTGTAGCCGTGATCCCTGGTGAAAACCACCTATATTTCACTATGTTGTTATGTGAGTTGCCATCAGCTGTAAAAAAGAAACCTTTACTAATCCTGGTGATCATTTTGTAATTAGTTTCAATCAAGGAGAAGATGAAAGGAAAAGTAACATTGGGTAGTGCCTGTGGCTCAACAGAGTAGGACGCTGGCCCCATATGCCAGAGGTGGCGGGTTCAAACCCAGCCCTGGCCAAAACCTGCAACAACAAAAAAAGGAAAAGTAACATTTATGAAGTGCCTACTACGTGCTGTGCAGTGTGCTATGGCCAATTACTTGTATTCTCTTGCTCGACTCTCCCCGGGTATACCTCCCTAGATAAGCTACTTTTTTAGTCCGAATTAAGGCTGCATTTAAATAACAGGCTTAATTAAGGTCATGTCCAAATTGAATGCCGTATCTACAACACGTTGCCTGGGGTCTGGAGGGCTCCGCTGAGCAGGCCTGTGGCAGGTGTCACCCGGAGCGAAGTGCTCGAGAACGGGGGTCACTCAGTATCTGCCGCTCTTCTCTCCCCCCCCAGCTCTACCTGCAGGCCCGCTTCACCTGGCGAGGCGCCCGCCTGCTCCGGCCCCTCCTGCAGTTCACTTTGATCATGATGGCCTTCTACACGGGACTGTCCCGCGTGTCGGACCACAAGCACCATCCCAGCGATGTCCTGGCGGGATTTGCCCAAGGAGCCCTGGTGGCCTGCTGCGTGGTGAGTGGACTCTCATCCCCAGTGTGCGTGCAGGGCCCTGAGCTGGTGCTTGTTAAATGGCTCCAGCTCAGTGACGAAAGCCAGGGAGCCCCGGTTCCCATTCTCTGCTTGGTGTCTGAAGAGCAGCCCTGCCCTAGGACACCGACCGTAAGTTGGGGATAATTCCTGCTGCCTTCCAGTCTGTGAGTTTTCATCCAGAGGTTCTGTAAATCCTCTTCTCTGTGAGCACAGAAGGTGTGTGCCCACAGGACAGGGCAGTCAGGAGAGATCTTGGATACTGGCCAGTTTGCTTCTGCCGTGGATGGGGAAATTTGGGGAAGAAACTCGCCCAGGGTCACATGTCGCCGCAGTAGCAGATCTGAGTCTCCTGACTCGTGTGCTCACGTGCGCTTTGGTGAGCACGCACTCTGCAGTAGAACTGCTCAGCCTTTTGAGAAATGCCTCCCCTCACCTCCATGACCTTGGGGTGACTTAACCAGACCCAAACTCAGTGTTGGCTGGAGAAGAGGGAGCCTTCTGACCCTTACGCCCTTCCCAGGCTGAAGGCCTTGCAGGTCAATCACAGGATCCCTGGAGACTGAACTTGGGGTGTGTGACTCGCCTACATGGATGGGTCACCCTTGCACACCTTCATCCCTGACTCGCCCTCTTCCTCTCTGCATCTTCCTCAGTACGCTCTGCATTTCCTTCCTGCTAAAACTTTTGGGGAGCTTAATCAGTAGATATGACCAAGAACCTAGTTTGATCCATTGTGCCTTCCCGGGCCCCCTCAGAGGAGCTCACTGGTCCAGCAGGAGTCCCGCCTGACCGCACAGTAACTGCTGCGTGTGTAGGCGGCACACACGCGGAGCTTACTGTGTTAGTGTCATCCTTGTTCATTCCCAGTAGAATTAGGAACAGTGCAGAGATCTGAACCAGCTTCTTAGCCTGTCCTGCTTTCTAAGTCTGGCCCCTGGCTGCCTCTCCCCTCTCCTCCTCCCCCTCCCCCTCTCCTCCCTACTTCTCTCCCTCCCTTCTCCCCCTCCCCTCCTTACCCCTCCCTCTCTCCTTCTCACCTCTGCCCCTCTCCTCCTACCCCCCTCCTCCTACCCCTCCTCCTCCCCTCCCTCCCTCCCCCCCTCCCCTCCCTCCCCTTCCCCTCCCTCCTTCCCCCCCTCTCCTCTGCTGTAGCACTTACCACTCTGGACTGAAACTCGCGATGTGTCTCCTTTTGGGCACGGCTCCTTGGGCACAGGGACCCTGTACAAGGTAGATAGATATTACTCTCCCTGTTTTACCAACACCTCTCAAGGGTCCCAGTTCAGAATAAGTAAAAGCGAGCTTAGTAAGCCAAAATCTGGAATCAATGAATTGACCTAACCTTTCTGGAGAGCACTGTAGGGAACATTGTCTTGAAGGCGGAAGGGTGAATAAGGCTCAGCCCTCCCTCCCAGGGAGGTCTCAATCCCGCTGTTTGCACAGTGGCCAAGCACGGGAGTAGCACTACAGTGGGGGCTGTAATGGGGAGCTTCAGCTGGTGGGCGTGGTGGTCAAGAACGGGAGAAGGAGCTGCAGAGCTGCGAGTGGGCACCATGAAGAACACAGCATCTGAACTGCTTGCCAGCCGGCACAAAATTCCCAGGCTGTGGGACTAGCTAGCTGTTTGGATGGCTTTCTTTGTTGCCTTCTTTTTCTTTCCTTTTTTCTTTGTTTAAGTAAAGGCCAGGAAGGAGAGAAATTGAGAGTAGCCAACCTTTGGTGAGCAGCTGCCACTGGCCAGCTTGTTCTCTGGTGCCTGGCCCTTTAAGGTGAAGTGACAGTGGGGGATGGGTGTTTGCCCTGAAGAGTAACCCTTTGCTGACTGTGCCCTTCTGAGCCCTGCTCTCAGCAGGAGGGCAGCCTAGGGGGACCTGCTCTTGTGTTTCCTTCTTGGCGCCACTGCCCTAATTGGAGTCTCCTGCACCCCCAATTAAAAAAATTAAAAGGTGGGGGATCCTTCGTAGTCCTCCTCTCTTTTGTATGGCAGAGCACTGGCCAGGAGCAGTTAGAGTGTTCAGGAGGACCAAGGCTTATTTTCAGCATATGAATGAGGGCTCTGATTTTTAGCTTGTCTGGCTGTTGCTGAATGTAGCAGGGAAAGGAATTTGGTCCTAGCTCCAAATGCTTTCCCCAGGGTCTCCTGTTAGCCACCGAATGCCATTTTACTCTAGCCATTTTATAGGTGGAGTAACTCAGAGTCACAGAGACATGACTGAAGTCACCCAAGGCCAAAGAGTAGACAGCTGCCCCAGGATTCTAACCGACTTAAAGCTCTGCCCCCTGCACTGTGCAAGGGGGCAGGGCCTGGGAGTTGAAGGCTGGCTGGAGGGGACCCGGGCAGAACCTACTTAAAGAGTATCGTGTAAGTGTGTCACGGGGCTCTCCCCAACCCTTTGGGCTGGTCCAGTTATGCCTTTGATTTTGAAAGCCTGTTTTGCAATATAAAGATGGTTTGGAAAGCAATGGTAAGTATCTGTCTTCTGCCCACTCAGCTGTGAATGAGTAAGGGCAGGGACTCGATCTTATCATTGTTCTCCAAATACTTAACACTTAGCCTGGTGCTGAGGAGGACCCCGTGGTCCTCTGTGGCTTGGAATCACAGCACTGGGAGATTTAGTCCATTGAAGCCATCACAGCAGCCAGGGCAAGGAAGGGCCCAGTGGTCATTTGAGGAGGACGCTGGGTGCCTGGGAGAGGGAACTATGAAAAAGAGGAAGGGTGTCTGCCTCATGGGTTCTTCCCCAAGTTGTACACATAACTCACATTCCAGGCAGGAGTCCATGGCCTCTCTCTGCCTGTGTGTGTGGCAGAATGGTCCCCAGGAATCAAGGCTGGTGTCCCAGTGAATCCTGGCAAAAGCCAGGCCCTCCCCTTGCTCATGAATGTATGACATGGGAGGCACGAGAAAGAGGTGGCACAGCGTGGCATAAAAGCCACTGCACGGGCTGCCAGGACACTCGGAATCCATTTTCCTCTCTGGCAGATGACCTTTCGAGCCAAGCCTCTGTGGACTCCTGTTAACAGCGGTGTAATATTTCCTGGCACTTATGGAGAGCTCCATCACTTGGGGAAAAGGTAGAGAGGCCGGAGCTGAGCCCAGCAGGCTGACTGCTTCTAAGGGCCTCGCCTCTGGACTGCTGTCCACCTGCCACCAGCCAGACTTCTCCATGTTTCCCAACACACGGAGCACTTGTCTTAGATACCTGTCCCCCAGGACAGAGTGTAGTTTCCAGCATCAACTCCTCTCTCAAGAAACCTTCTGTGTCAGTTGCCTCTGACTGCTGTAACAAATTACCCCAAACTTAGTGGCTTAAAACAACACAAATTTTTCTTGCATTTGTCGAAATTAGCAGTTGAAAATGGATCTCGCTGGGCTAAAATTAAGGTGCTGGCTGGGCTGTGCTCCATCTGGAAGCTCTTGGGAAATCTGCCTTATTTCTTCTAGTTTTCAGGCTGCGTTCAGGGGCCTGTGGCCACTTCTTGCACCTTCAAAACCAGCAGCATAGGGCGGTGCCTATAGCTCAGTGGGCAGGGCGCTGGCCACATACACCAAGGCTGGCAGGTTCAAACCATCCTGGGCCAGCTAAACAACAATGAAAACTAAAAAAAAAAAAAAA